>PVQB02000192.1:0-44116 GCA_002980475.2 Fusarium beomiforme
TGTTGATGCCTGTGAGCTTCTGCTGAACTCACTTTCGGACGTGCTGAACACCAATTGAGACATCATCTTTTAGGTCATCCTTGTATTTCTGCCATGAGGTGCAAAGTTCCTTGAACTCATCGACCTGATAAGAAAGATCAAGTGATTTGGCGCCTGTTGAGTCAGTATTGCGAGGTCTCAAACGCCGTATATTTGCAGAAACGTGTCAGGCTTTATACATACCGGAAGCCAACTCGAGGCCAATGTAATGCGTTGTCGTGTAGATGTCGGATGGGCCGCTTGCAGCAGGTGTCTCTGTTGGTTTGACTTCATCCAATGTTTCAGGCTTGACAGGTACGACCGTAATAGGGCCAGTCACTTCTGTAGGCCCAGGTTTAATGTTTTGACCATTCTCACCGTTCTCAGCCTTGGCTTGTTGGCCATCCTCTTCGTTCTCATTCTTCACAAGTTGGCGATTCTCCCCATTCTCGGTCTTGATTGGTAGTTCAGCCACCGCAGGCTCGATTTTAACAGAAGACGTCTGCTCGGTGTCTTCTTTGCATATGTAATCAAGACTTCCTTCCTGCACAGCCTCGATCTCTTCCCGAGTGTTACATCGGTGGTGTCGTTCGTAGCCTTTGTTGAAGGCGTGGGCTAGAGCAATGGACTGGTGTTGCTCGAGTTTCTGCACTAGCATTCGAACCTTGGACTCAACATAGCCAGACCAGATTGTATGTGCTTCCTTGGTCTTCGCAGCGGAGGTGACAGAGATGTAGTACTTGTAACCTGCAGTGAAGAACGTATGCTTGACAAAAAGATCGCTCCAGGGGCGCTTGCCCACCATGATACTCTCAGATATCTGAAGAGCCCGCTTAAGTTCTCGATTGATAATCGCCATGGATGAACGAGTAATATTGAAAGTAGCACACATCGATGGATACGCAGGGGTAATAACCGGCATAAGATGGAAAGTATCACCCTTGTAAAGCTGTAAATATATAATTAGCACCTTGCTCATCGAGCTGGCGAGGAAGATGACATACCTTAGGGTTCCAGATTCGAACAGGGAGAGGTCCGCCCTCGATGGGCTTGAGAAGAACGGGTTGCGGCCAGCGCCATTGGCTAATAACCAAAAAGAACTTGTTAACAATCACCGAGAATGTAGCCTTAGGGTAGAGCTGGCAAACGCGCGCGACGAGCATAGCCCAGGCAACACCACCAGGGAAACCCATGATGTTGGCATACACAGCACGCCGTTGCGCCCACAATTTGATGGCTCGTAGAGCATTTTTGAAGGTGCTCTGCTCCGGTACCAATGTAAGAATCTCGTCCGTGACTCGCGTACCATTGAGGGATCGCAACTCTGCCTCATCTAGACCGCGCAACAAGCCAGAGTCCTTGAGGCTATTGAAGTCGGGAGCTAGCTGCTTCTGGATAACCCTAGAAAAGATCAAATCAATGCTTATGCCAGAGTACTCAAACTTGATGATGGGGACGAAAGCATCAGTCACGACAGCCATGTCAGTGATGGCATCTTTAGGAGCCATTGAGACAAGCAAGTCTGGGAAGAACTTGAAGTAATCTTCTCGGGTCACGTATTTCGGTGCGACGATGAGCGTATCGATATCAGAACCAGGGCCGTAGACACCTAGACGATAACTGCCGTAGGTGAAGACTTTGCCTCTCGCATTTCGTATCAGGACTTCGTTCTTGGGTTCTTTCTCTTGGGCGACCCGGCGAACGAACGCATCGCAAATAGTTTGGATCGAGCGTAGGACTTCCTCTCTGGAACGAGCGCGTTAATTCTTGGTCCGCTCACGTGCGAAAGGTTTATTGGCATTTACCTCTTGGCTGTTTCTGCTGGACTCTCAAAAGTCTTCTGACGTTTCAACTCTTCCAGAAGAGCGTCCGACTGTCGCAATTCGGATTCAGTTGGAAGTTGAACCGAAATGGGGGGCGTCACGCCGTAAGCCTGTTCAGATGCCATAACTCCAACGAATCCAGGACTTCGATCGCTCGGTATCGGGGGTTTGAGGTGGGAAAAAACTAAACAACAGCGGTTGGATAACAACCAGCCCAAGGC
This sequence comes from Fusarium beomiforme, assembly GCA_002980475.2. Taxonomy (NCBI): domain Eukaryota; kingdom Fungi; phylum Ascomycota; class Sordariomycetes; order Hypocreales; family Nectriaceae; genus Fusarium; species Fusarium beomiforme. The sequence continues at coordinate 2,063 of PVQB02000192.1, forward strand.
CGGGTACAGAGGGATCGGAGATGGATGGCAAACCGCACTATGACGGGATGATAGCCGTGTCAACAAACGGTTGCCGTTTAAAGAATGCGCTTGCTTTCAAGCCTCTCCAAGGGCAGCCAGTAGCAGCGCGAGGGAGAGGCCAGGCACAGGACGGGAGGGTGTTCTGCGTCTGGTATGGAGACGAATATTGAGAATGGCTGGCTTAAAGAGGTAAGGGATGGACCGTAAAGGATATCGTGTGAATTCGCTGGGTGAAGAAGAGGCCAAGTTTTTTTTTTTTTTTTTGGGTAATTGTAGGAGAGAGTGACTTTTGGCTGACTACTACGAGGCGCCGCGAGGCTGCACAAACGTGATGGTGGCCCAGAAGCTGGATTGGGTGTAATAATTGAAATAGTGGACCCTGGCTAACAATCAAGTACCATGAATCTTGGGCTGATTTAATCAATACTTTGCTACTACGGATATTCTGTACTGTATCAGTTAGTTGTGTTCCAAGCATTGAATCACGTTGTGCACGAGTTCAAGATTTGAAATGGTGGCAAAGGTGTCCACTTGGAAACCTCCATATCAAAAAGTGACAGCTGCAAGGGCAACAAACCTGTTATTAATTCATTGCTGACAATATCCGTCCCCTAGCGCTAAACAAAATCCAAGTTGAAATGGCTGTCAGTCAATTAGAGACAGACAGCGCAGGGCGAGGCTGGGGCTTACTACTACTCGGGGTTACACATGTGCATTATCGTATTGCATTGTCGTCATATCCAATATCACGAACAAACACCACACAATCGATATTTACTTATCAGGACAGGGCCCTTCCTTCCCCTGAGACGCACGCCAGACAAGACACTGGGCGCTAGGGGGTACGGCAAGTAATTGGAGTTCTTGTTTATGTAGGTATACAATACAAGGTGAAAGTTAAAACGGCCAAACTTTGCTGTGCAAATAACTAATAATAAGATAATAGTTAACTTGATATGTTTGTGAGAAGATATGCATAATACATACTTTTTGATATGGGTAGATATAAATCTCATCTCGACCTTTTCCAACGCTCCAGACATTGGATTGTTCCCACAGTTGATTCCCGAATGACGCTCACACACGCTAGTGACCACTGACGCCCCCTTACAGCACTGCCAACCCCCCTTGTCTGCTGATTTGGGCGCCTCTGATTCACTCAACGGGGCTCAAATATGCACAAATCGGTACACCATACCCACACTCACACCCACACCCATCACATTCCAGCCAGCCAGCCAGCCAGCCCACAGCCCACAGCCCACAGCCCACAGACCACAGCCCGCAGCCCTGTCTGTTCGTCGAGGCCCTGCCACTTTACGACACTAAATCCAACGCGAACGCGGTACCATCTTTAAAGGGCATTTATTTGCTGAACTATTAGACGATACATTTATTGACGACACGACTTTACTTGACCTTACTGACCATTTCGTATTCCCACGCCAAATCTTCAAAGGCAGCAGCCGACGGCCTGGGACCCCAAGAGAATCGTCGTAGCCCGCGTCCAAAACTTAACCTTGCCGTCATCGATCGTCTCGCTGTTATAGTACCTTCCTACACGACTGCTTCCAACCATGCCACCGTCGGCAAAGAGAGGCTCTAGGGCTCGTCGCGAACCGCGTAAAGCCGCGACTTCAAACACAGACACATCACCAGGCGATCTCGATGATTCTTCTCCAAGTCGTCCAGCTAAGCGTCGCAAGAAGGTGCGTTATCTTAAGAAGCTATCTGTGACTTGCTTGCTTCAATGCCCGATCGAGGTCGAGGTCGCAGCTGACATTGATCCTCCCTCCAACAGGTTCAAGAGGATGAAGACCCCCCCACGCCCAACGATGAGCAGCTCGTGTCGCAAATCACCCAACATCTCAGAAGTCAAGAAGTCCAGGCCAGCAAGGATCACGCAAATGTTATTCACGAGGCCAAAGGCGATGGCGTAAAAGCCTACGCCAAAGTAGCTGCTCAGGACTGGACTTTTTACATCACTAAACTCAACGTTAACATAGGCCGTGCTCCCGAAACAGCACACAACTCTCAAAACGTCGGCTCAGATGAAGATGAGTCCTGCGTCCACATAGATCTAGGCCCTAGCAAGATGGTATCGCGAGAGCATGCTACCATCTCCTTCGATTCCAAGGACGAGAAGTGGTTTCTGCATGTCAAAGGCCGTAACGGTGCCAAGGTGGATAGCCAGCCCGTTAAGGCTGGACAGGCTCATACTCTCACGAGCGGCGAGGTCATCGAGATTGGAAATGTCGAGATGATGTTCGTCCTTCCCTCTGAAATAACGCCGTTGACTGTACATCCTATTTATTTGCAACGCGCTGGTGTCAGTGTCCATACACCACAGTCTCGCACGTCACGTAGGCAACCCCTCATCGCACCAGCGCCTCCGGAATACAAACGCCCGGGCACACCGCCCTCAGCCCAGAGTGCTACGAAATCACCGGCTGCGAGTACGCCGGCCGTCATGGTCGGCGCCAATGGTGTTGATTTGAGCCAGGATGAGAACCAGCATATCAAGCCTCAGTATAGCTATGCTCAAATGATCACGCAAGCGATTCTGAACGCACCTGACGGAAAACTGAACCTCAACGGAATCTACACGTATATCATGAACACTTACGCCTACTACCGTCATCAACAGGCTGCTGGTTGGCAGGTAAGTTATCGTGGCAATTGCGTTACTGGACGGGCTACTTACTCACTTGCAGAACTCAATTCGTCATAACCTTTCGCTCAACAAGTCATTTGACAAGGTTGCCAGATTAACCGATGAGCCTGGCAAAGGGATGAAGTGGCAGATCGTCCCAGAAGCAAGAGAGGAGATGATAAGAAACGCCTACCGCGTCGGTCGAGGCGGTCATCGTGGATCGTCCGCCCCCTCATCTCCAAACCAACTTGCTTATATCACACATGGTCCTAGAGACATCGCTTCGAGAGAACCTCCCTCGGCCCGCAGGCGAAGGGCATCACCCCCAGCATCACCACAGCCACCTGGCTCCTCTTTGCTAATTCCTCAGTCAACTCCTGATCGTTCTTTTGGTAGAAACTCGACCATGATGATTGATGGAAGCCCCTTGCCACGGCCCAGGAAGACGCCAGCAAGAGACTCATCATTCTCGGTGTACAATCCTCAATCACCAACCCTCACATCTTCCTACCAAGAAGACGGAGGGTCATTCGTCACGCCAGCACCGCCCAGAATGCACCCTAAGCTTGCTCCTCCAAGCACAGCACAGCGACCAAGTCAACACATGCCGACCAGTTCACCGGCTCCTTTCTGGAAATACGCAGACATAGGCAGCACGCCATTGAAACCTCTCGGCGGTTATGACATCAGTCCTACCAAGGCTGGAGGTGTTCTTCCCTCGCAGAGTAGCAGTCCGCTGCGGGGAGACAAGTCACCTCTCAGCAGTCCCTCTCGACCTCAAAAGTCAAGTCCACAGCCTATTGCTCAACCAGCAGAGGCCGAAGAGGAGCATGGCTTTGATTTAACAAAGTAAGTTTCTGGTACCTCGGTGGTTAACCCTGTACTAATTTAATTTCTTAGGGGTTTTCAGAGTATCGGTGCGTATCATGCACCAGTTGGTGGAGGAGCGTCCATCTTGCAGGGCCGTACATAGACCAGCTTTCTATCCAGGCGTTTCTGTTACAAAGGATAAGGCTCTGAGCCACGTATTCTGCTAGCTTTGAGCGCATGATCTCGGCGTCAAGAATGTTCATGACATGTATGAATGCAACGCGCCAACGAAACAAAAAATTGCATCTCGACCTAAATATCTCCTTGACTGAACAAGGAGCTTGGTGAAACAGAAGTTTTTCAAGTGCTGAAAATACTAAAGCGACCGACTGCTAAAGAGCACCCAGTGTAAACATGTTATATAAGAGTGAAGATCATCTGGTCAACGGCCTAGAGCAGAGCCTCGGATATATACAAATGTTGAGAACGCGCCTTTGATGCAAATACGTGTGATCGTGCCACCGTGCCGCCAACCGTACCAAACCCAACCTATGCAAGGGCCCCTTTTTTGTGAACAAGCCACCCGGCTCCTACATGATTCATAATGGAACTCCCATGCTTTTTTTTTTCTTGACCGTCTACTTTTACACAGCGGTGAGTCAAATCTCGACCACATACTAGCATCATAAAGAATTTCGTTAAAATGTCAGCCTATCGTGCTCCAGCCTGGCCTCGCCTCTTAGGGTTTCCACGGCCAGTTCGCTTCTTGTTCTGTTGGTGCTCACCACCCTCGATGAACTTGATAAGCTCATCGATGCTGCGTGAGTCAACCTGTGAGCCAGATCTGGCGCTGCCAGGAACAGTGGCATTGGAAGCCGCCAGGCTTGAGGGGTTGGTGGTAAATCGAACACCAGTTCGAAGTCGTCGAGCAGCAACATCCTTGGCATGCTTGGCAATGTTGACAGCATTCTGAGTCAGCTGCTCTAGCCAGCTTTCGGCCTCCTTGGTGTTCTTATCCTCAGGTCCAAGCTCAGCAAGGAAGACGTTGTAAGACTCTCGCATGCGGGTGACAGCTCCCTTTGAGTCACGGTCCAAGGCAAGAGCCTGGGCTAACTGGAAGAGGAGCGTAGCGGAGTTGATCGACTGCTTCCCGAAAACAGACTCGCATACACGCAGAGACTCCTCGAACCAAAGTCGAGACTCGTGGTAAGCCTTGAGGTTCTGAAGCATCACTGCCGCGTTGTTAAGTGTTGTGATGGAGTCGGGGTGGTCAGGACCATAAATGACCTTCCACATCTTGAGAGCGTGCTTGGAGTACACAAGAGCGCCCTTGCTATCACCAATTTGGTGGAGGAACAAGCTCAGGTTGAGGTAGTTAAGGAGGGTCTCAGCTGAGTCAACACCAACCGTTCTCTCAGCGACGATAATAGCCTTGCGAGCAAGGTCAACAGCAGCCTCCTTCTCATCGAGCTGGTAGTAGAGCATGGATAGACTGTTGTATACACGAGCGACCTCGGGGTGCAAGATACCGTAGATCTGCTCGTGTAGGGAAAGGGACTCCAGGAGAAGTTCCTGGCCTAGCTTCTTCTGGTTCTGCAGAAGAGAGATACGGCCAGCCTCAAGCGCCTCTTCAGCAAGGGCACTGCGAGGGCAGGAGTCTTTGATCAGGGGCACCAGATCGATAACGTCCTCGGGACTGAAAGTATGAACGTTGGCCGGGGGAGCTGCCTCGGCGGGAGAAGCCTCACGAGCCTTGTTCTTTTTCTTCTTCTTGCTGCTACCAGATTCTCCATTAGTCTGACCGTTAGCAACAGGCTTCTCGGTCTTTACGGGAGCAGGAGCGGCAGCCTCAGTAGTGAAGCTGTAGTCCTTAGCCTGGAGCTGAATACCAATCTTCAGCGATACCTCACGAAGGAGCTGCACAGGGCGAACTTGGTTATACCAGTCTTCATCGAGCTCATACCGAAATCGCTGGAGAACCTGTTCCTCGATGTTCTCTCGCAGGCTCCCAGGCGTGACATTCTCGAATGACCAGTCAGCATCGGTGTAGAGGCTGCGGATCGAAGGATCGAGCTCTGAAACAGGCTTGTCATTGAACTTGTGTCCGAGCAGACAGTTCAGGAGATGTGAAACAACAGCAGGAACAGCTGGCACTGGGAGGTGTCGAAGGTACACAGCAGAAATATGCTTGAAGGCTCGAGCAACCATGTCTTGAACGCAAATGTCGCGCAAGCATTGAAGTCGGCCATCGCTGGAGAGCTCGGCAACCTTACCCAGGTATCTCACGTTGATGCCGCGCTTGTGCAGAAGTCGACTCAACGACTGACCATCCATAGGGAAGCTGATCTCTGATTCGGAAAGATCCTTGAGCAAGTCAGGGATCACCTGTTCGCGAAGATATTTTCCGGCTGCCCTCACTTCCTCCTCGTCAGCAGCGAACTCGGCCTTTTCCTCATCGGTTTGAGGAACCTGGCCGCTGAAGGCGTCGGGGTTAAGGGCGAACTTGAAATCAGACAGGTTAGGCTGGCTGTCCTCCTCCTTGGAGGCTTCGCCCTCGCCCTCGCCCTCTGTGGTCTTCTTCTCGCTTTCACCTTCCTCATCCTTCACCTCAGCCTCCTTCTCCTTTTTTTGTTCTGCTCGGCGGGCAACTTCTTTATCCACCCACTGCTTTAGCTTGTATCGTGAGAAAGAATCAACAAGTTCCGGTCGAAGAACGGTCATGCGGTGAGGGTAGGCATCACCGTCCTCAGGAAGGCCATCCTCATCCAGCCAAGCAATGTCGAGAGGGCTAATACGGTACAGATCCAAGACATACTTGCGGGCGTCGGTGCCAAGCAGACCCTTTGTCTCCACACTGGCTTCCAAGTCAAATCGCTTGCCGTCCTTGTCCCAGACAGGGTGTTTCTTGACCTTCAGAGCCTTAGAAAGCTGAGCAAAGCCAGGAGCGAATCTCTCATCAGCAGCGACAATGTCCTTGCCGTCCACGGCACCGTAGTCGATTTGGTTCTCGCCAGGTTCACGCTGCTTGAAAATTCCGGGGACAATGCTCTGGCCGACAATTCGCTTTCCGAGGTAGTCAACAACAACAGTGGCAGGAGTGAAGAGACCCTCGATATCCAATTGGTTGACGAGCTTCACACCAGCAACATCCTTGCCTGTAGCAACACGAGCCGCCTCATCACCACCCTCAGAAGTGAACGTACCGACACCGTCAGCGCCGAAAGAGAAGAAGATATTGTTATAAACAAAGATCTGAGCATCTCTGCATTCTGTGGGGTTCAGGGGAGCAATGTCGCCACGTGCGACCATGACAGCGCCTCGAGTAGCAGCCTCATTGTAATCGGCGAAGAGCTTAGAAATGAGTCGTTCTCGGAAGACACGATCCTGAACGGTCTCACGGGGCAGTTCCTTAGCTGATTGGAACTCTTCATTCCAATCTCGCAGAGTGTCGGTATTCTCGACGCCGTTAAGGAGGTAGGTCTCCTGAGATCGTGCAGGATCAGGAAGGTGTGTGCAGAGTGGTGAGTTAGGGGAGGGAACTACCCAGGGAGCAGCGGGAATGGCGTTGGTGATTTGGAAAGTGGCAAGGGGGTCTCGCTGGTTGTTGTAGTCCTGGAGTTTCGTGAAGGACTCGGTAAAGGACGGTGAGACAAGCTCGATCAGGCTCAACAAGGAGTGGGCGGACTGGCCCTTGGGTGCCGGACGAGGGAAAGGATCAAACTTGGCATTTGATGACTTGTTGACGTAGAAGCCTGACACATGGGAAGTGATTTGATATTGCTCCCCTTCGTTGGTGGAGACAACCAAGTAGAGCAAGTGGCCGCGCTGTCGGAGGTGAGGAGGGGGAGGATTCCAGGGTGACAAGGAGATCTGCTTCACTGTCTTGGGAGCGGGTTCAGAGGGAGGAGGCACCAGCTCGGTGAGTGAGGGCACAGCCTGGAAATCGTAATTCTGAATAGGTGACTCCCCAGCAGACTCGTTGTTGCTGACGGCCTCTGTGGCGACAGTTTCAAAGAGGGAGAGTCCTGGGACAAGACCCTGCGCAGTGTCGCATCGGTCTCCAGAAGCACCGATAAGCTCTCGAATGCGAACAAAATGGATGCGAGCCTCCTTCTCTGTGTATGGGTCTTGAACAACGTGGAATTCGGGAGTGGTACCGAGGTCAGGAATTTCCGAGAGAGGGATGAAGTCGTTGATCTTCTCGCCGTTGAACTCGAGATGAAAGCAAGTGTATTGGAAGGCGGATGGAAGGTCAATGATGGACTGCCGGATCTCATGAACCTGTTCTTGAGAAGAAACCTGAACATTTTTGTGAGTTTTGAGTTTTCGAAGGGCTCGGTGTAAGTCATTGACGGACCATAATCTGCATCTTGCTAGCATTGGCGTCAGGCAAGACGATGGTAAGGTTTATTAACGCTTTAGACCGTTAGATATCCATGTCGTTCATATCGCTAATCGGAGGGATAATTTTAGCTACCTTCAGCACCAGCGTCAACGTCTTGAGCTTCGGCCTCCATGTTGGTCTCGGGCTCCTCGGACGCACCTGCTGTGAGACATATTAGCTCGGTTCAGCATAGCGAATTCAATTTGAAGAAGAAGCAACACTAGTCCAGCCAAGGTGGAAGCTATATAATAGCTCTATCAGTGATCGAGTTGAGGTTGTAGACCCCGGACTTTACAAGCGAGGATTTGACGAGGGCGGTCTAGCCTCGCACAAAAATTATACATACCAGACGTCTGAGGGAGAGGAGTGGTTTCCTCAGCCATGTTGACAAAAGGGAGTGTTTAGCAAAGAAGAATAGGCAATGAGGGAGAAATCCAGGCATGGGATATGCACTGGAGAAAGGAGACAATCAATTGAACGACGTTCGTCGAAAGAAGGTGGAAGTAAGGTATGGTTGGTAGTGACGGAGCGGAGGGGAGGAAGAAAAAAATTGGACGGTTAACTTGGTGGTGCGGCGGTAATGGCCCGGCATTGGCATTGAACTGGAAGTACCCGGCGGCCAACACACGACAGTGATGGTACTTTAGTCCTCCAGTGGCTTGTACGGTTAAACAAGGTATAGTCCATGTGCAGGCCTTAGGGGGGTCCCGAAGCCGGTCGACCCCAGAGGACTGACAGCAACGCTAGGCCAAAAGTAGATGAATGTAAATATTGGCCTATCTCCGTCATGACACCCACAACATAACATCTCCTTTGTCCTTAAGCTATTGCTCAGCTATCCATTTTGCTTATTGACTCGACTACCAAACCCTTTCGAGTATCTAAAATGATTCTTACTGCTTGAGTATTCTTTTGATGTTGATCCATCATTTCGATATCAGCTCAATATATCTATCCATCATGGCCGATCTTCCATCACCGTCAGCTCATCGTTTGACGAAGGGAGGTCGCAACAACCACCACCAAGATGTACAGCCTTGGACGGCAGCAAGGTGTCAGCGCCTTCTGCGTCAGCTTCAATGCCGTCTGGTTACTTTGAGAAAACTGGTTCATGAGGCTCGGCTGCCAGCTGCAACCCGGGCGAAACGGACGACCGCCGACAATGAATTGATGAAACCCTCAAAGCGAGCGCGGTACACATATGGAGGACGTCGAACATCCCAATCGCAACCAAAGCCGGATCCTTCGCCCGTATCGACACCGCCTCGCGCTTTTCGCACTCTCGGCAGCATGAAGATCGAGCGCAGTCCACCAGGAGCTGGACGAATAGACCTCACTATACCCGTCGTACGCAAGTTCAGAGACGATCCAACTCTTGAGATTTCACCAAAAAGTGCAAAGCCAACATCTACAGATTCGAAATCGCTAGTTACAGAACTACAATCACTCCGCCGAATTGTCTCGGACAGTGAATACCGAATATACGATGCTATTTTCAGTTGGCTCCATGGCTTGCTGACTTCAACCGAATCATTATCCCAAACAGCACACCCAAAGTCGTTGCTAGGAATGTGTCTTCGCAGGATACCGGATGCAATCGCCGTGATAGAAGAGTGGGATCGCCGGGCCGCGGCAAAGGAAGGTATGACTTTCAAATGGCAATCATCCAAGGCATCTGCGGAGCTATACGAGCAGCTCGAGGAGTTTGGTACTAAAAATCTGGGTTGGGGATCCCTCAAGATTGTTGTTCGTGCACATGCTCTATGTCTCCTGTCAACCGCGGTGGCAGAAGGTCTTTTCGAACCGCCGTTTGTGCGGCTTTTGGCCGATCTTTGTCTCAGTCTCGACTCCAAAGCAGAAGCCGCGAGACTTGTCTCAAGCATGAGACTCCCTTTGGCAGCACCGCGTGGCATATCGAGCGCTTTGATCGAGAGCAATTCGGTGCAACCTTTAGGCACCATTGTAAGGAGCTTGCAAGGTCGGGGAATAACCGGCCCGTCATGGGACTGTCTCTCGGACCTTATCAACACCAAGAAGTTGTGTCTGACTTGGCTGACTTCACGAGCGTTTCAGTCAGTATGGATGCGAGGAATCGAAATCCTGTTACATTCCAGGAAACCTGCACCCTCAGTCATCAACTTCATGTGTATAGCTCTAAATCAGCTTCTGCTAGAGAATGGCCAAACGAAGGGGAGAGAACGCCTTTCAGATGATCAGACACTAATTAGTGTCCTGGCAGCAATAACAGCAGCAACATGGACGTTGGGTTCCAAGATAAGTGATAAAGAGCCCTGGAAAGTCCAGGCTATACGGCGACTACTCTTCATGCTCGAAATGTGCGTGACTCAGCAGCGAACTCGTTGTGGGGTGTTTCGAAGTAGCGGATTCTTGACACTCGTTTTAGCCCGATTCTTGGCCACGAGTTTGATCGACAAGAAAGTGGGCAGTTTATCAGCGAGGAATCTGGCGATTTACGACTGTGTGAAACCATTGACAGCAAGAAATGGATCACCAACTCAACATCAGTATCAACAAACGCTTTTGCTGGCCTGTTCTGTTGCACAATACCGGGGACAAGCATGTGGCCTGGCTTGCCACGGCGTCTTATCTGAGATTCATACACTATTAATTGAACTAGGGCTTCCTGATTGGTTTCAAGACGGTTTGGTGTCAGACGGGGCGTTTGTTTTGGCTCAGAAAACGAAGGACCTACGAGATGTTGCTTTTGCTGAAAGATTTTCCACCGCTGGCAAGGGAACCCTAGAAACAAGTAAGATGTTTTCGGGCTGGAGATGGGAGGAGGGGATTGGTGAATGGGTTCTCCCCAGCCCTGGCAAGGAACGAAGAAGCGAGCCGAGACAGCAAGACCAAAGTCGAGACGGAACGAGCTACAGAACAGGCACAGATCGTCGACCAGATAATCGAGGTCGAACGACAGGCCTGAGTGGGAAGACGGGCCGGAGTCTGAGGCGTAGAAACAACGAAGATAGCTCTGTGGGAAGTGACAAGGATGTGGGCAATCATGATGACATGGACGACACCGATAGGGAGGATGAGAATGATACGAGTGCAACCAGCATTACGGATATTGACGAAGAACAAGACAGCGGAGATGAGCTTGGCGAGTGTGCACGGATGGTGGACTACAATCCCAGAAAAACTTTGGGACGAATGTATATTAGCGGCAGTGAAAGCTGCAGTAGCGGAAACATCTTGATGGTTAAAGCTGTGAAGAGAATCAAGCGCTTGGGTATTGCGAAGGCCTGGCTGGAAAACAGGCCTGATAGAGTCGCCATGGGGATATCATTCGCAGGGCAAGGAAACGACGACATGGATGACGAACTTGGCATACTTTGAGATTGATGGAGATGATAATTACGCAATCAATCTAACAGAGTTTGGATTTATGCCTTATTTTTGTTTTTTTTGTTTTCTGGTGTCAGTGGCCAGGATCACATATGCACATGTAATGAATTCGTCTCAGTGCACGTCTCAGGCTTTAACTGGAAAATAATCCTCCACCTCTCAGGAGCCGGAGAAGCGATTACGATAACAATCAGTCATGGTGGGGCTCGAGGCACTTGAAACCGCCATTCGAATGGATGTCATTGCTGGGCTGGGCTGGCTGGGCTGGGCTAGGCTGGAACAATCTCTGGAGACTCGTAAGACTCGATCTGCAAACGGTCCATTTTTACTGCTTGCGTTGGAAGAGGGGGATATTGGAACCTCGTCCTTGTACGTGCTGCAAATGGAGCATTCTCCGACATGAGAGAAATGGAGACTTGCAAATTTCAAGTATTTCCCGGTAGAAGAACTAAAAGAGAGTTTAAATTAGCGGAGCTTTGAAGTCTTAATAAGGACATAATCCCCTAACACCGCGGTACGCCCTCGAACAGCCAAGAAACTGATTACCCAGAAGCTGGGAAAGCCCTTGTTTCAGAATCCCAGTTGTGCCCCGCGGTGCCAAGATATCAAGTGTCCTTCCGCCACTCGGAGTCAGCGCCACAGTCATCCCTGTCAGTGCCTCGTGTTCCGTGCAATTGCAACGCAGACGCTGACTGGGTCACTCAGTTCAGTTCGATAGCAGAGCCGCCGGGGGTTTTGCTAGATTGTGCTGGGTTGTCCAATTACAAAGCCGGATCAGGTAATCTCGAAAAGCGTAGATGAATATCTTGAAACTATATGCCCCTGAGACTAGAGGGTATGCCAGTGGCCTCGCAGCTGGCCCCAGCTGTAACTCACTCACTGAGTCTCACTGGCAGATGGGCCCTTCAGTGGGATATCTAGGATGCTCAGGGATAGAGAGCGGGATGAGGAGAGCTGATGAACTGCAAATGAGAGAGCAGGGGACACTGCATGGCCACTGTTTCTACAACAAGCTTACACGCGGCCTTGAACATGATCTGCTTGAGCCATGATTGCTGGGGAATTATCTGTTGACCCATTTATCTCGCAAAATATCCCCTGCTTATTCTTAATACTATCCCTTCCCCCCTTGCTGTAATCGTATTTTCAAAACTCTTCCTTGTCTTGCCTTGTTTCGTCTACCTTGACGTACGTCGGCCTGTCTTCAGTTCATTCCTAAAGACGGCGTAGGAATTGTTTGTTTCGGAGCTGGTTTCCATTCAGACACACGCACACGCACACGCACATTCTCTCTAGTTCATCCATTTATTCACTGGCTGCTGCTGCCACTGCTGGTACTGGTGCTGTTGCGGCTACATTACGGTGCTTTAGCCCCGTCACTGTCGACAGTGTCCTTTCACTCCTTCTCTCTTCTTTCTCTTCGCCGCCGCTTCTTTGACCATTCGACCCGATTCCTCCAGGGGAGGTTTCTCTTTTTTTGTTATCTATTTCTCTTCAACTCTTTTCATTTCGACACCTCGATCTTGTGGTTTTGTTTGTTCTCAGCCTTTCTTTCTATCTTCAGACGCAATGAGTGCCGGAAACTCACTGCTACCGCGAGGCGGTTATGAGCTCACCCCAGAGCAACAACTCGCCAAAGAAATCGCCGAAACCAGAAACGGAGACCTTTCCAAGTATCTCATGATCGTATGTGGTGCTGTTGCTGCTGCTGTTATCGTCTGGAAGGTCTGCGAACGAATTATCCGACTCACTCGACATGTTTCTTGCTTGAACAACGACAAGCAACGTTACTTTGCCATCCCTAACCAAAAGTTCGCCGCCCTCAAGCGCCACCTTCTTTACGCTCCCGTCTTCAGCAAGCGCCACAACCGCGAAATCCAGTTAAGCAAGGCTATCAACGTTGGAACTCTCCCCACCCGTTTTCAGCTGCTTTTCCTCGTGGCCTACTTCGTTTCCAATGTCGTCTGGTGTGTTATTGACATCGACTATTCCGCTGATATGGTCACCGCCTGCGGTGTCATTCGCAACCGCACTGGTGTCCTCTCGACGGTCAACATGGTATGAATTGCATATTAAGGATCGTCAAGCCATTGATTGCATGTTATATTGCCTGGCTTGTTCGAATCTCACTAGTACATGCCACTAACCTTGATTCCATTCCAGGTCCCTCTGTTCCTGCTGGCTGGACGGAACAACCCTCTTATCCCGCTCTTGAACATCTCCTTTGACACCTACAACCTGATCCACCGTTGGTTTGGCCGTATTGTCATCCTTGAGGCTCTAGCTCATACTCTTGCCCATTATGGCAAAAATGGCTGGGTGTTCACCCCTCCATCGGGCAACTTCATTCTTCCCGGATTTATTGTAAGTTTCTTCGATGACTTTCATGTCATCAACTTTAGTCGTCCTTTATCTCACCCCTTGTCAACACATTTTTACTTACAACCTCTAGGCCACATGCTCCTTTGTTTTCCTCGGCATCCAGGCCTCCAGCCCTCTTCGCCATGCCTTCTACGAGATCTTCAAGGCTCTCCACATCCTCGCTGCCACCGCCGCCGTTGTGGGATTGTACTACCACTTGTCCGCATCTCCTGACCTGTTCAAGTGGCTCTGCTATGTTTATGGCGTGATCGCTCTCTGGAGTTTCGACAGAACCTACCGTGTCTGGCGCGTTATTCGCTCCCACGTTGGAGGTTCGCGTTCTCGAACTATTGTCGAGGCCCTCCCTGGAAACGCCGTTCGATTGACCATGACTCTGGCTCGCCCTTGGAATGCCGCCCCTGGACAGCACGCCTATCTCTACCTGCCCGCCATCAGCTACTGGCAATCTCACCCTTTTTCTGTCGCCTGGTATGATGGTGTCGAGGACGTTAAGAGCGACCGATTAGCCACTACTAACCAAGATCTCCTGGCCATGCAACAACAGCGAGTTTCGTTCATTATCAGAGGCAGGACCGGCATGACCGACAGTCTCTACAAGAAGGCACTTGCTGCCCCCGGAGGGCGCTTCGAGACAAGTTGCTTTGCTGAAGGCCCCTACGGTGGTCACCACTCTTTCGATTCGTACGGTACCGTTGTTCTCTTTGCCGGAGGTGTCGGTATCACTCACCCCGTCCCCTACATCAAGCATCTCGTTGAGGGTTACTCTGAGGGTACTGTGGCAACTCGAAGAATCTTGCTGGTGTGGACCATCCAGACTCCCGAGCATCTGGAGTGGATCCGCCCCTGGATGACTGAGATCTTGGGCATGGACAAGAGAAGGGACGTTCTGCGAATCATGCTCTTTGTCAGCCAGCCTCGCTCTACCAAGGAGATTCACAGCCCTTCGTCGACTGTTCAGATGTTCCCTGGACGACCCAACATCAACACTCTGTTGTGCATGGAGCAAGAGCACCAGGTTGGTGCCATGGCTGTCACTGTTTGTGGACCGGGTGCCCTAAGTGACGAGGTTCGCCTCGCTGTTCGAAACCGCCAGGATCGATCTCACATCGATTTCATCGAGGAGGCGTTTACATGGTAAACTTGCAGTGGGTACGATGTGTTTGGGAGTTTTTGGCATTTTCTGGCTAAACTAGTCCATTATTGCCAATCATGAGGGTCCCATAGTCGTTGAGCAACATCATTGGCTCTAATTTCTGAACTCTGAGATTTTTCAGGGATTCGGGTATTTCCAGTCCATCTTTGGACATCTTGCGAAGCAAGGCTCAATTTTGAGATCAATTTCATGTATTGTACTTTAGATCGAGGTGTATCTACGCTCCTTTTCCTGTCCTTTAGAGGGCTAGCGCTCAATAGCACTAAAACAAGTAACGGCCATAAGTGTTTCTTCTACTATTGTGTGGTTGTGATGAACATCCATACATACAAAGATAGCCAACAGCGATAGAGTTACGTTCAATTTGGCTGTTCCACACAGCACATTCAAGTTGTTGGGTGACAATAAGACATCGAAGTCTTTGTTCAGTGATAATCGACAAGTAATAAGGTTGAGCAGTATATGCAAATGCTAGGGTATTCAATATCCATCCACCAATGCACAATTCAGAGTCAATAGTCCACTCCGTGCGCTAAATCATATTGGCTTTCTCTGAACGTGACATCGATCTGTGACTTGTGCGCCGTCTCAGCAGGTGACCGAGCACACTGGCTTTGAAATCGCAAAACCACCATCACTTGACCCAACGCTGACACACTCAACTCATGTCCCCTGCTGGAATCGAGCACAGGAGCTCTAACAAATATCGACAGGCGGTTAGAGTTGATCAATTGATCTGAGCAGGGAATAGAGAACCAATAACAGCTCCGAGACCTGTGATACGGTCATAACCATGCACATGTCACTGTCCGAAAAGTTGGTGGCTGGCATTTCGCTCTGACCCGCATAAACTTACCCCGGTTCTCCACTCAAATGAAAAGGTACATCGTCTTGGCTTGAGCATGTACCTCGAGGTAACGCGTAACGAGTAGCGCTCACAAGAGGCCTCAGAGATCCGTGGATCTAGGGGCTAATGCAGTAGTAGTGCACGCAGTGCACGCGTTTAGTGAGGCGACACCTCCGCATTCGGGTCAAGCTTTGCCAGTGAACCCTGCGCCTGCCGATGCGCAGTAAAGACTGATACGTACCTCTACTCCGCCTTGGACGTTATCAGTTCTGACCATCTTAGCCAGCTCACCATCCTGGTCTTACACATACGTACCCTCTTTCGAATACCATCAAACACTGAAGTTTGGCTGTCGGTAATCGGCCATCTCTTCAACATGGCGTCCAGAAGCCTCATTCCATTTCTTGTAGCCATGATGCTGCTCACAGGTGTTTGCAACACCTTGTTGACTAAGTATCAGGTATGACGACATGCGCATCCGCTGTTCCGCCATGTTAGCAGAGCTGCAACTGACTCACCTCTCTACAGGACAACCAATGTGTTCGAAACTGTGGCCCCGATGACAGCCCGAGGAAGCGCGCTTTCTTCAACCAGCCGGTCCTGCAAACAGCGCAGATGTTTATCGGCGAAATGGGCTGCTGGCTGGTTGTTGGTATCATGGCCCTTTGGCGTCGATTCAAGGGTTCGGCACCAGAAGACCGAGGCTACCAAGCGGTTGACACCGAGGAAAACGCTGATGCTGAAGCTGCGCCTGAAGCCAACGATCGTACAAAGCTCCTTCATACGGGCCCATCCGTCTTGAGGGGTTACCGAGTTACCTTGCTTGCCCTGCCCGCTATTTGCGACATCTGCGGTACTACTCTAATGAACGCTGGACTCCTCATGGTTGCTGCATCCATCTACCAAATGACACGAGGAGCTCTGGTCCTGTTTGTCGGTCTCTTCAGCGTTGTCTTCCTTAAGCGACACCTGCATCTGTTCCAGTGGCTCTCCCTTGTTGGTGTTGTTCTGGGTGTCGCAGTCGTGGGTCTGGCCGGAGCTATTTGGCCAGATGAGAAGCCCCAACATTCCATTGGACAGCCCGAGGAAGATTCGGTGACTGATGGTGGTCTTTCGGACGCTGCAAGAGCCATTGTGGGTGTTTTGCTTATTGCTGGCGCCCAAATCTTCACAGCCACCCAGTTTGTCCTTGAGGAATATCTTCTGGAGAGATCTACAATTGATCCCATCAGGGTGGTTGGCTGGGAGGGTATTTTTGGCTTCAGTGTTACCCTGCTCGCCATGTTCGTTCTGCATGCAACTATCGGCTCCACTGAAGCCGGCAAATATGGGTATTTTGACATGGTCGAGGGCTGGCGCCAGATGACCGAGAACAAGCAGGTTCTCATCTCGAGTTTCCTCATCATGATCAGCATCGGGTAAGTGTTTTGTTTGCCAGAACTAGGTGGCCAAAGGCTAACAGCTGTTAATAGTGGCTTCAACTTCTTTGGTTTGTCTGTCACCCGAAGCGTCAGTGCTACTTCTCGATCTACCATCGACACTTGCAGGACTCTGTTCATCTGGATCGTCTCCCTCGGCTTGGGCTGGGAGACCTTCAAGTGGCTCCAGATTGTCGGTTTCGCCCTCCTCGTTTACTTTACCTTCTTGTTCAACGGTATTGTTCAGCCTCCTCTGGAGTTTCTCACGGTGCCGGATGAAGAGGTCGAGGAGCTGTTGCCTGAGGAGCCCATTGAACACCGATAAGTGCTGGTTTTGACTGTCGCCATGCTGCGACATATTCCTTTTCGGTCATAGTTTTGATATCATCTGCATGTTTAGACCGGCGTTTAGGTTTTAGAGTTTAGCAATTTGTTGGATGGTTTATCTTCTTGAAAGCTGCTTAAGCAAAATACATTTCTCTTTGTTGTTCTCGTCATAGTGAAAATTCAGTGTCTGAGCCACCCAAAATCGCAGTCAACCAACGCCCCGGTACAGCCGGTATCCAGATAACGCCATCAGTCATGACACCAGGTGCCTCGAATACCAGGCCTCAAGTCACATTGCATAGCAGCTCGGCCTCGAGAATGAACTTGCCCTCTTTATACTTCTCTGAAGATTCATAGGCCTTATCATACTTCCATCCAACGGTTTCCTTGCACTGGCGGCACGTAATGTCACGGACCACGTGTCGGCCAGTCGTCATGTTGCGTTCGTTGGGGGGGCCGGTCTCGATGTTGACTACCATATGAAAGAGGTAGGCTTTGCCATGTTGACCACGGAAGTTCTGGTATCGGCATCAGCGAACATGAACCTGAGAAGGAGTTAGGAGGGTGAAGGGCATACCCGACTAATGATATCCTCATGGTTAGCAAGGTGTGCCTTGCATGTCTTGCAGCCGTAAATCTTGTTGCTGTTAAGGTAGGTATTATAAGCCAGCCCCATGATGCGGGGCTCCGGGGCGAACGAAGGGCTGTGCCAAACTGAGAGACAATTAGAAGCGCTGTCGAGAGTCCAGGTTTAAGTTGTCAAGATGTATCGTGAGCTTGTGTATGTATAGTCCACGCTTGATAAGGTGAAGTTGAACGAACAGTGGAGAAGGGTCACGGTAGGAATGGCACGTCATGAGGTAAGGCCGGACTTAGTCAATGTGGGCGGATACGTCCTTCTTTTTAGTGAGGCGGAGGCCGGGGTTTCTTTAACTTTAGGTGAAGCGGGGTGTATCCCTAGACATTCACTGAGATTCAGTCGAAATGGCTGTATCGCATGTATTAGATGAGGGGTCTTTTGCTCATCCTCGACAATTTGACGCTCCAATTCAGGTTTACTTAGCATAGAAGTGGACAAATGAGGAAGTTTGGGGCAGCCATTATGAAAACTGCTATCGAGCCTGACGAGGAACGTTTTGTTGTGGTCACACGTCACTATCAGTGTATCACAAAGATTAATTTGCTACCTTGTCCAAATTATTTTTGTATATATACGATATGATTCCTCTATCAGCAAGTTGATCCACACGTATACCAAATCAGTGAAACCACCTATTTATCATCCTGCCAAGATTCGCCCTTACGCCTAGTGTGTTGAGCTTGAACAAATATGGGGCAAACGGGCCCTCACTTCTTTGCCTTCTTTTTCTTCTTGGCCTCTTGGGTTGCCAAGTCTTTGTCCTTGATATTGTTGTAATGCCAGACGCCACGTTCCCGGTCTTCTTGCAACAGCTTCTTGTCTTCCTCAGAGATAGGAACACCCTCGATGCCCTTGACTTTCTTTCCCTCAATAAACATGACAAGTCCTCCGATGGCGGCGACAATACAAGCAAGTGCAACAAAGAGACCCGTAGACCAACTGGGACGATCGTAACGGTTGAGACCCCACATGAATCCGGACAGGACGCACTGTAGAAACGTGTTCCATACCATTAACCAGATAACAGCATCCATTCTCGTAATGGGCGTTGGAGGGGCGCGCACTCCAGTCAGCGGAGCGTCGGGAATCTTGTCTTCAGGGAATGGACAGGCGAGTGATGAGGCTACTTCGGGCGCAGAGGAGATGTTATGGGGCCCTATTTGAGGATCAATCTTATCGGACCCTGGGAGACGGAACCATCCTCGATGAATTCCTGCCAATCGCCGAATGGCAATCTCCTTCTTTTGGAATCGGTATTGAAGCAGGAAATACAGATCACGGAAGCGCCATGGTGCAAGACCAAATCCTGTGACACAAAAGAGAGCATTCAGAATCTGCGAATCCCACTCTATCCACTTGCGCCTGGGCGAGTTGATGTCGTTGCAAGTCGGAACACACATTGCAGGTGAAGCATTGCTAGATAACTTGTCAGCTCAGTTGACCTTGACAGAAGAGAGACACAAATGGGTTTCTTACCAAAGCAGCAAGAAGAGCATTCCGCCCCATGCGACGACATTCAGGCCGTATATAGTGACAAGGAATCCGGTTGGTGTCCGAACATAATGCCAGAAAGAGATCAACCCAAGTTTCGTAGACTGTCCAAAAGAATGCTTAGGTGGGAAATGATACCCGTTGTCGAAAGGAGCCGCCGCGGGAGGCTCCCCAGTCAAGTTTCGCCTAGGAGACGCGACGCTTGCATTGGCCTTCTCTTCGGGCGCCTCTTCGTTGACGGCAGGGAACGTGCTCTGTCTGGATGTGTCCCCAAGGGGCCGGCCTGTTTGCATCGGTATCGAGGTGTCGGGTGGCCTTCTTGCCACAGTCTGTCCAGAGAATATAGATGATGCGATCGTGCCTGTAGCGGCCATAAACCCTTCAGGGGGGCCGGAGACTTCGAAGCTTTGGGAAACTCTACGGAGACGACCGCTCAGAGATGAAGAGGCCGCTGGGCGATTCTCGACAGGCGAAGGGGAGTCACTGTTTATGTTTGTATTGGGTGACGCATTGTCGAGGCTTGGAAAGGGTTCGGTATCTGTGCCATTATAGGAAGGTTGCCCAGAGTTTGCCATTGTATGGTAGCGACCCTGGATTGGGCGCCTGAATGTTGAATGACGAGTATTAGTATTGTGTATAATTGATGCGTGAATCAATCAACGAAGGCACCCATACAATGTATTTAAATGAAGAGATGAAATGGAATGCGATTGTGATCCACATGAATGTGCCAACAACGGTGGGACTTACCCATTTATCTATCTAGATCCTCTCAGGGTCTAATGCCAATGTGGATAGTGGATGACAATCACTACCAAGCTCCATGTCTAATAAGCACTCCGAGCACTAAAGTTACTGACAGTTGGCGGCAACGCCGGGGGGATGTTTATTGGTCAATTGTGGTCAGAATAAAATTCTCGATAGAGACACGAAAGTGTAAAAGTCTCTAATCCCACTAAAAGATGTGATTGAAAGCCCACTTCGTTTCTCGTTCAGCTGCATCTGAGGCAAAGACCGAGGCATCCGTCTTTAAGATAGGTGTACACACATACCTACCTACCTTAACTACTCCGTACGGAGCTCGTTCTTTCTCCACTCTTTACAGGTATTCCCACCTCAAAATCGATCCATAAAAAAAAGTTAATCTCTACCTCTGGCAAGGTCTGGAATCTCCATCAAATCTCTCTTACCACAGATTTTCAGCCATTAAACGTTCGTTATCGCTGCGAAACCCCCGCCGATATCTACACTTGGATTCTCTATTCTGTCGCAAAGCCGCGTTTCAACTCATACGTATATTCAGCCCCGCCCATATACTTGACCCTCGGCCCTAATCCGTCTTATCCTTCATCACTTGCCTCCCTTGGCGCTCATTACGTGGACATATAAGCGTCAGCAATATTCATCTATTCGACATGGATCACCCGAGCGGCCCAGTGTCGAACGTCACTGCAAGCGTTTTATACAATCTGGAATATCAGCATGATTGGGCCTCACTCAAAGTTCATGAAACGCCAATCCAGCGACCTTTGATCAAAGGCCTGCCACCAAAACGGCTCTACACCCATCCTGATGACCAGATTGCTGCTTTAGAACGCGAGAGGGCTACTGGGGAAACTCTAGAACGAACGCCAGAGCTCGAGTGGGTGTTAGCAGTGCATCCTGAGGAGAAATGGAGTGTCAAAAGATTCTCTGAGATATTTGATTCTATCAAGCACGATGGTCCACGAGAGAAGCGACTTGTATTGGCTACTGTGCATAACGACTCAACGGTTGTCTACTATCTGATGCACGAGGGCATGGTCAAGCCTCGACAAAACTAGTCGTTGATGTTCTATTCCAGGCTCGCCTACTTGAATTACGGTGCGAAAACCACTTTCTGTGTCTTGCGTTGCTCAAAGAGAGTATATCCCTCAGGGGCTTGTGCAAGCGGCATGATATGGTCAAATAAGAAGCTTAGAGTAATGTTAGCTGCGAAACCTTTCGAAGAACTGCTTGCAAACTCACCCAATCTGGTCTTGCTTCTGTTCAAGCAATTTGAGAGCTTCGTCAAAAACGCTGCGAACTGGGCAACGGCCCATCTGCACTCGAATGTTTTTTCTGCAACAAGATCAGCCGCGTTGTTCTTTTTTTTTTTTTTTTGGACCAATACACAAAAGATGAATCCAGAAGGACTTTACATACGTATAGGCATCGTCGCCTGTCCACGGAATCTGCAAAGTGATGTTAGCTTCTTTCAAAGATCGCTACTTCTTCTGGTGTCGGACCTCCTGGTTGTGGACACCAATGCTGCTGATAGCACCGAAAGGTCGTACGATATCGAATGCAGTCCTCAAGGCTGGCGGCTGGCCAACAACTTCAACTACCATATCTGCGCCTCGTCCTTCTGTTACCTGCTTTATTCTCGTTTCCAGCCCAGCTTTATCCGTCTCAAAGTTCAGGGGCTCCGCACCGAGTTTGCGGGCTTGCTCCAGGCGACTGTCGACACTGTCGATTGCAAAGAGGTGGCGAGGCTTGAAATGAGTGGCCGCGAGGATAGCACACAGTCCGACAGGGCCACATCCTATAACGACTAGTGTAGCGTCTTGGATGTTTTGCGAAGGGATCAACTCCTTGGCGCTCTTTACACCATAGAAGCCGGTGGGAAAGATGTCTGCCATGAGGAGGAGTGCCTGGTCCGAAATCGTCTTGGGTGCCTTAACAGCGGTTCCATCAGCCATGGGAATGCGAACATACTCAGCTTGTCCTCCGTCGAGAGTTTCACAGCCGAATAGCTGGCTCTCAACGCAACGAGCTGAGTAACCGTTGTTGCAGAAGAAACAGTTGCCACTGTAATATCTAATGAGCACGGGTACGGAACGGCTCAGGGGAGGACTCGCCAGGATGCTGTGAAGGGGGCAACAACTTTGTCCCCAACTTTGATGGTCTTGACAGTTGGGCCGATTTGAACGACTGTTCCGGTGAACTCGTGGCCCATGATAAAGCCAGTATCTGAGGGTTGGTGACCGCGGTAGATGTGAAGTTCCCTATGGCTTCTAGTCAACTATAGGATAGCATGTTGACTAATTTATTGTTCTTACGACCCACACAAGCCAGCAGCATGTACTTTGATGATGATATCCCTCTCATCGCGGACTGTGTCGAGTTAGCTACAATACAAATACCACACTTCAAATCACCATGGGTCTCAAGCTCGATGACTTGCCAACTTACTCTGTGGCACCGGCCGATCCTGCACTGATATCTTATACAGACCGTCAAAAACGACGGCTTTCATGGTGGGTGGTAAAGACATGATATTGCGTTATGGCCCCGTAGTGAAGTTGGCTGGCGATACAGGCAACCAATTGTATGAGGGTTGCAGTTTATATGGGACACCAATTATAGGTAAGCAAACTCCTTGTGAGTGAAACTAGCCACTCCAAGAGATATACTGATTGAAATTATGCAACGCTAATCTACCTCAATGATTGAAGAGTTTTGTATCAAATCAGGTGGGGTTGATGGTGTTCCGCCATCGGCGAGAGATAACCACGAATTGTGGCATTGTAGTGGGGTATTGTGATAAACTGCAAATTCTTTGCTAAAGGCTGGGCTTCGAAGCGACGTTTGAAATGACTATACTGTTAATCATGGGGTCATAGAAAACGGTATTGGCATGAGGTCGATCTAATTAAATAGATGTAGAGAATTGTATTGAATTTATCGAACTACGGTACGAATAATAATAATAATAATAATAAGGTTATTGATCGGTTAGTTCTGTACCAGTTCCCGCGAGGCAGAGTCGGTATCCGGTCTTGCGGAGCGAGATTAATAGGGTATGTAGAAAAGAAAAGATCTAGACCCATGGTCTTCAAAATTGTAGTATCTGGCCTATAGGCTCCTGAATTTGGATAATAGTGTCCTCAAAGTTAAATGAATTGTTTATTTGGACTTAATTCACAGTATAATGATGGTCTACAACTATCCATGGCGGTCTTGACGGGAACTTCTCATGTGGTCGGTCAACTACCCTGGGGTAACGAGTCAGTTACAGCAAACTTCAAGCTAAGTAAGACCCGGGGGCACCCCCAATTAGGCCTAGACGGTGAATTTAGGCGTGTACCTGATTAACCACGGGAATCAATCATTGGCCAGGTTAGAGGTCGACTGACAGTTCCGCCCAGTTTGGATAATGGAGCTTTAGAAGCATGTAACCGTGACGTGACAGATTCACTGCGTCATTTATGTTGTGAGTTTCTGTCAGATTTCTAGAACAAAGCCCCATCAGTCAATTAAACAATCAATTGTTTATCTTTTCATCATAACCTATCACTGCACCCAATCGCGTAGGTAGATACCTACTTAAGTTCTTACATATTGAGTCCTCGCTTACCTTGGCTTTTTTTGCTGCAGTGGACCAAGAGTGCTTGCTATCAGCTCCCGCGGCCGGCAACGCAGAAGCGGTCATGGTCACTTCATTTCAAGGATTGAATAGAGCCGCTTTTTTTTTGGGTTTTTTTTTTGGGTTTTTTTTTTTTTTTTTTTTGGGAAAATTGCGGAGGATCCAATGATAACACAAAAACGGTCCTTTTCAACCTTGCGACTCGAGAGAGCCCCAGTCCAGACTGGGACAGTGCGGGATATCATTCGATACACGGTAGCAAGATACCCCACAAGCACATGGGGCACTTTGAGGTTATCCATTCTTGTCCAAGTGTCCACTTCCCCTCGTCCTGCGGCTGGGGCAGTCTCTGGGGTCAGCCAGTCAGATTGCGGGTGACAGAGCGGGACAGTCCGTTAGAAGGCGTTGGCGTTGGGTGAGCGAGATATTTATTTGACGGGCAATGTCAGGCGAGGCGGCTCTTTTCTGGCTCGGCACAGATCATCATGCCTAAATAGTTCCGAGTGATCACGAGGTTATTCCGAGTCTACGAAATGACAAAACATCAACCATCAAGAGCACAAGAAAAAGAACGATCAAACATATATGAGAATCTTTCGCAGCTGCTAGTTACTGTATACATACATTCTTTGCCCACTTGGCATCGTCTTGCCAGTGCATCACACACATGTCGACACGGCAGTGGACGTTGAGGCTTAGACGGGTGACCCCAGTGGGGTACGGTATCAAGAGAAGAGAGGGGGGGAGGCCTCGGCGGCGGATGGATGCATTGAATCAGGCCTGAATTTCAACTCTTCTCTTGACCTTACTTTACTCAAAGCTTGAGTCAGTACCGAGTACTCCATATACCCGAGACAAACGAGACAGTATAGCTTTGTTTGTCGTTCAAGTTGAGGCTCATTCTGTGGCATCAGTGGCATCCAATCCATATCATCGAGGTCAGCCAGTCAGTCGCACAACCTTTATGTATGTCGGTCGAGCGTGCGCCCAGATTAAATTAGTTAGTAGGGTAAAAAAAAAGATCTCGCTAAAGATACATTGGTTTGGAAATGGTCCAATTACTTAGGTACTCTTACTCATAGAATATGGATACCCATAATGGCACTGTCGCGTGGCCTGCACTAATTAGCTCCTAGCACAGAAGAGTACCAAACTCAACCATTCAGCGGAGAGTCTGCTCATACGCACAACGGATGGACGTACAGTACTGTACTATGTACCGCCTTCTGTCATTAAATTTGTGTCTCCCCAGGTCTCCAGGTCCAGCCAGGTCCAGGTCCTGTCCCCAGGTTCAGGGTTCTACAGTACGTACCTAACATAGGCTCTGAGGTGGGCTGCTAGCCGCAACAGCAGAGCCCCATCTGCCCATCTGGCACCCCCTGTCCTCAGCCGACCTACCACATGTTACAGATAACCAAGGGCCGAATATTTACCACCTTTTACCCCATGCCGCATGGATTCCATCTTCCTCATGGATCCATGGTACCTCTATGCTCGTTTGAACCCTTCTAACCTTCCCGGGACCCCAGCCCCGGTGAGTCCCTTCCCTTCCCTTCCTTTCCCAAGGCAACCTGAGGAACTTCCACTTCCTACCTAATCCAAGCATCAATTCCCGGCGTGATCTTTTTGGCACTGTGCATGCTGTACAGTGCCGTACTCTACTGTACCTAAGGTACCTTACCTACCTAGTCTTCCCCTAAAGGTGCCCTTTTTCGTGTCCCGTTCTCCTCCTAGAATGGACTGCTCTAAACCCCGTAACCTGGTGTCAACAAGTGGAGGCATACTCCATACTCACTAGGAAGGAGCAGGAACATGAGTAGTAGCCCAGTTTAGCAATGTACATGGACAGAAAAGGCTCCAGCTCCCAAGAATACCAGACTCAGCAAATACATTCAATCCCCCGGATTTTTCACTTTGCTCCGCATTCTCTCTTTTGAAATAATTCGGTATCCGTACATTGAGTTGATTCATTTACCAGTCAGCTACCTGAATCGTACATACTGCACTGTACCTCGCCTGCTGTGCTGTATGTACATTCATACACATATCGACGCCTCAGGTCTGACCTTGAAGTAATCCTGCCCATCAAAAGGATCCCTTTGGAGTATCATTTCACTCGGTTCTCTGGTCATATCCCCCGGGTTCGAACGATAGCTGAGTAGCG
The DNA here is from genome assembly GCA_002980475.2 of Fusarium beomiforme. NCBI lineage: Eukaryota > Fungi > Ascomycota > Sordariomycetes > Hypocreales > Nectriaceae > Fusarium > Fusarium beomiforme. The sequence goes on from PVQB02000192.1 coordinate 28,106, forward strand.
ATTCAACTCCGCTTCTCTAATCCCGTGTTATCGCGCAAGTACATACTAATTCGAACGAGTGCAGAATCGATAAAGGCTGCATCTCCCAAACAACGCGCATTGTCAAGGGTCGAATCACCACCCTGTTTAGCCACGCTCTTTTCGCATTCAGCCTGGGACCCCAAGTTCACCGCATTTACGCCGCAAATCCCACCTGATTGTATCTGCGCTTACAGCAATACTCGCGACTGACATCCGACCTCATCTTGCTTGGACGACCAACCGACGCCAAGAACTTTATTGTTTTTTTGACGCCGCCTTGGTGGCCATTTGTCACTCCATGCTGAGCGACCAACCTTAGTATACGAATATTCGCCGGCAAGTCGCCTGCCCAGGTAGTGTTGCGCTCGCGCATCTGCTATCAATTTCACGATATTGTTATCCGATCGATTTCCTCTTTTTGCAACTTCCCAACTCACCAAGCTTTCTTTGGTCGTTCAGTTAGCGTTCAAGTCGCACCACGGCTATTCACTAGGCGCGACATCCCGCCAACTGATTAAGTGCCCACCGAACGCTTTACCCCCTCCCACGAGGGGACCATGGCGAGTTGAGCAACTATCGTCAACGCGACAAATATGACCACAGCTACGCACCAACACCACCAACCACCGCAGCCTCATCTCGGCTTCGTTGTCGATACATACGACCCTGATGATGTGGTTCCTCGAGGAAGCCCCCTCATGACCCCGCTTCGTCCAAAGCTCGAGCCGTCTCCAAGTCCTCCTCCAGATATTCCTGCAGCTCAAGTCAGTCTGAGTCCTACCTTCATCGACGGTCGCGGCAAATCTAATCGCCACAAGGTTCGTCCCACTTCGGGGGATGCCGTCCTAGTCGCATATCTCGACAATGGACGTGATCCCGATATAGCACGAGAAGCTGCTCGCGAGAGTCTTCCAGGCGACGAAGACTCGCCGGATGAAGAGCCGCGGCGAGAAAGGGCCCCCGATGGTAACCTCATGAGCGGTCCCTTGCTCCAGCACCTCGCTGCAGACGCTCTGCAAGCTGCTTCTATTGCGACGGCACCACCGTCTATCGCAGCTTCAGTTCCAAAAACGATCCCCGATATATCCATATCCACTGGGCACCTTTCCATCCACGACGAGCCCCCGATTACCGGTCTGTCTGCATCACGATATATTTCCGGTAATAGAGTAACATCACCACTATTATCTTCGTCCAACGGGCCCCTACCGCCGCTTCATCATGGGGTCCGCACACCAGCAGGCGAGTCTAAGAATACTCTTCCATCACAGTCTCTACCGTCTCTTCGTTCGACATTTGGCGAGCTCCGAGACTTACCCGCAGAGCCCCCATCTGAGCAGGATGTTGGGCGTGTTCATCCAGGCCCATCCTCGACTTTCCCTACTTCGCCAGCTGGAAATTTAGGGCATATGTTCAGTGTGACTGCTAATCTCCCCTCATCACCCCGTTCACCCCCAGATGGATATCGAACACTTTCACCACACTCCGCAACAGGTGCGAGTTTGCACTATTATTCAACAAATGGTACTCACCCTCGCGCTCCAACAGAGTATAGTAGTAGCAATGCTGGCGAGACTCCTAATACCGATCATTCCGCTTCTACACCTGCCACATCAACCTCGATTACTGATCGCATGAGTATCGATGGAATCACGCATCCACAGCCTCTTTCCGGCTCGTATACATGTACGGTCCATGGATGCAATGCAGCACCGTTTCAGACACAGTATCTTCTCAACTCTCATATGAATGTACACTCATCCGTACGGCCGCATTATTGTCCAGTTAAAGGGTGCCCGAGAAGTGAAGGGGGCAAGGGCTTCAAGAGAAAGAATGAAATGATCAGGCATGGTTTGGTTCATGATTCCCCAGGCTACGTCTGCCCCTTTTGCCCTGACAGGGAGCACAAATATCCACGCCCAGATAATCTTCAGCGGTATGTGAATTTGCTAGTGCTTATCTGTGCTGCGACTGGATATGGCATTCCAGGGATGTGAATCTCAGTACTAATGGTTTCTAGACATGTCCGTGTTCATCATATAGACAAAGATAAGGACGACCCGCAACTGAGAGATGTACTTGCTCAGCGACCAGATGGACCCAATCGTGGCCGAAGAAGACGGGGTCCACCGTCGTAAACGATTGATGTTGGTTGGCATACGAAGTTGGCTGCTGAGAGCGGACGCTGAACGAGCACGATTAACGATTTACGCCAAACCGAAATGTGATAGGAAGCGCTCTTTGCTTTGGCGTTATTTGTACGAGCACCTGGCGATTTGACGGACCGGGCGACTGCGGGCTTCTTGCGTGTCACTCAAGGTCATTGGTTAAGCGGAGTGAGGATTTGGAGGTACAGACAAGGCGTTCAGGATCTCAAATACCCGGTTGGGTCAAATTTCGTTCATCATTTTATTTTCTAGGAGTATACCACTTGCGCCAGTGTGGCGTTGGGCAGCGAGCGTACACCTTATTCGATTCTTTGGCATGCAGCGCATGATGCTGCCTTGAACACAAATTTATCATTTCTCAGTCGATGAATCTATGCATTTTCTCAGTACTTTGGACGACATGTATTATGTATAACTCAACGCGTTGACCCAGTAACTTGGCTAGGCGAGCGCCCATGGCCCGATGTCGACAGGTCCATCACTGTGAATCTCTATCTCAATACACTCTCCCACCTGAGGTGCGCCCATGGTCTCGATCACTAACCACATGCCTTCCCGCTGTATCCTTGCCGGCTCCATGTCGAGTTCAGGGGTTCGCACAATAGTTTTGAGTTCTTCGTATTCGCCGTTACCTGATGTTGCAATCGTGGTCCGCTCAGGATCCCATCCATGAGCCACGGAAACTCGTACCATCAAAGTGGAGGAGGGTCGGTTACCGGGATCGAAGCCTGGGTTGGTGACGCTTCGTGCTGTGACGCTCATTCGAGTTAACCAAGTCGCTGACAATTGCGCACGCCTGACTTCTTCACCGTATGAGAGTTGGAAGGGGCTGAGTGTCTTGCAGAGTCTCCCAGCAGCATCGGCGGGGACGGGCTGTACTTCAACGCTTGTCATGGATGAAATTCGAAGGACGAAGTCGGCCAGTTGGCCTTGATCGAATGTCGAACAGACCACGGTATACACTCCAGCATCAACATGTGGAATGTTGACCACTGCACACCCTCTGCGATACTCCCCAGACGAGCCCGCAAGATCTCGAGCCTTGAGTGTCTGCACCCGCTTGCCTTGAGACCAAACGAGGTCGATATGCACATGTACATCCTGCATGTTTATTGACAAAAGGACGGATAGAGGCCCTGGTTGGGTAAGTGTTAGCTTATACTGAGGGTTTGTAGCGTATGTCGTGCAAGCTGCACTTCCGCCTGCCGTCCTCCTCGTCCACGAGCCAGTGATCTCTTTCGTGTAAGTCATGGCGTCTTCAGCTTCTTTGACTGCGACCTGATTTTGAGATAAGAATGACAGAGTAAGAGTATAATCTGGCAGCGGGAGCTCGTGCTGGTCGATCACGATAGTATATCGCTTCCCTGGGCTCGTATCAAATCGTGCAAGAGTCTGCGGCGAGTCGACATAAGGGCCACGATAGACGTCACCATCGCTAACTTGGACTCTGTGGCCTTCGTTATCGAAGATGAGAATACTCATGTAACCAAGTTGTCCAGAGACTGCTGCCATTGAATCGGTTCTGTGCCGAGCAATTTCCAACTCTGCATCTACAAAATGTCTACTCACGAGTATCCATACTGGACCACCAGTTGATGACTGGAGGGAGTACTGGGGATTGCATACTAAGGACGACGACAACTCAGGAGGAGGCATGTGCCAGGTAAAGTGGTGATCCTGACGATTGGGGAAAAGAGCGGGATTCCAGTTCAGGTACATGGACTCGAAGTGTTGAAGGACATCCTCCAGCGTCATCCAGAAAGAGCCAGCAACCGAGGGAGGAGTTTCGGGCTGAAGACTGGCGAGGTGTGACGCCGACGATTCGGCGTCATATGACTGAGGAATGCTACCTTTCCAAACCGGCCCGTCACACCAAGGATTTTTGACCAAGAGTCTTCGGCTATCACTGGTCATCTCAAGATCCATAATAGCATAGTCGTGCTCTCCAATAAGGCCCAGGATGTCTTCTTCTTCAGCAGAGATTCGGCCGGTACCCAATGTAACCACCACATTCTCCGAATCGTGTGCATTCTTGATTCGTCTCCAGAGCTTATCAACTTCGAGATCTTCCCTGTCAGAGCAATTGAGAGGTCAGTCCACCTCATGAGGCAATGCTATGGAGACAGTGGGTGTGAAGAGGGGCAACGAAAAGTGCTCACCTTTGGAGAAAGATCTGTTCTGGAATCCATCCAGTAAGAACCCACAAGTCGGTGCCTGAGTTACTCCCTGGGAAATCATAGCCTCCACGTATTTTGAGGTATGCCTTTTCCAACAGGGCTGGCCAAATCAGTTGAGGATTGATTCGGTCAACGACGTAGAGTGTTCGGTCGCTGATGGATGATGGAAGGCGTTCATCGATTACAACTCGGCGGAAGCACCCATTGAAGTAAAGTTTCAGCATATATTTGCCAGACGCAGATACTTTAGGTATGCCCTTGGCTTTGTCAAATGGATGCAATATGGATGAGAGGATCTGTTGCGGCCATCAGCGTATGTGAGAAACTCCCTATCTGAATAAATTTTACCAATTTTCGACCAGTCAATATCTTCATTGCGGCACATAGGCTAGCAACTACAGAACAATCTGTTGTAACGTCTTGAACCAGATCGCAGCCGCTACTGGAGTTCATGAAAACCTCGTCATCTGCTTCGACATGGGCGTGAAGATCTCTTGGACGCTTCCAACCACCAAATGTAGCGGTCTGCCTCGGCGATAAAGTGAAGGTGGCATTGTCGCTATACTGACATCAGTAAAGCTACGTATGAGTGAGTTCGGCCAGGGGTTCCCGTTACATGAAAGGCTCCTCACCGGGGAGAAGTTGGAATTCTTGATCCGAGGGCTCTTTTGTCCATGGAGGGAAGAGATTTGAATGAAGTTTCGAGGTCCGTAGTAAGACTTTGGGCGTTTGTGTGAGCTCAGCTTTGAGCTTCTCGGCGTGAGTAATAAGTTGTTGACATTTCAATCGCAAACGAGTCGCATCTTTTTTGTTGGAAGCCTCTCCAGCGGCTCGCATGTAAAGTTCAGCAGCTTGAACGGCATAATCAAGGGCCGCTTGGCCACTCGATGTTCGAATGAGAGACTCAGTGGCCTGTGATATAATATAGGGTTAGTTGATGAGCGAAGCTGTATCAAGCCATGATGTAATCTGCATCGAGGCGACGAAGATGATGCTCGGACGCATGAGAATGAACAAGTGACGGGGACGGACTCACCTGAGCTCTCTTCTCCATTTCGTCTTATTGAAACATCGCCTCAATCATTGTCAGGCTTGGTTAATTGACGGTAATTTCAAGTAAAGATAACAATCAAGAACATTGAACCCCGCGGTGGAGGCTGGTGTTGCTGCGCCCATCATGTTCCCCACTCTCGACAGTTAGAATAGAAGGACTGTTTGCCCAAGAGAAGGGAATGCTTTTTCCAAGGTTCAACCACATACATACGATGAGATATGTATGCATACTCCGTATTTGCTGTATGCAATCTTGGCACGTACCCAATATGAATACAATCTTTATTACTGCAGCTTTTCTCAGCTCATCGGGTTATACATCTCAAACGTACTGTCAAAACATATTCAATTTATTATCTGTATAAGGTCTGTGTCTTGAATCTCAAACAATATGGGGACATATGAGGAAGGCATTAAATGAAATAGTTAAGACGTTGACATTTAGTCACAGATGATCTCACTTTATCTGCAGTCGGCATCTTATCTCCATAATAACGTCATTAAATATCATATCACCGACTACCTATACCAGCCGGCACAAGCTCAAACCCGCCCAAAGTTTAGAAGGAGGCTCACTAACCGAGGTCTCATCCGCGGGTCAAATCACAGGCGGGGGCCCACCAAATCTACCGAGACCGGTAGCTTGAACCTCGGCCCCGAACCGGTAGCGGACCGTTTAGTCTTTGTGATAATCATGGACGGGCTAGGAAATACAACCTCGAGATAGAATAGTTAGACATTAGTGGGAGCTGTATCCTTTTCTTCTTCTTCTCATCTTTCATTCACCTCAACTTGACCCTTGCTCCGTTCACAGCTCATTCAATATGGCTGCGCAGTCAAAGCCCGACATCTCCCCCTGGGGTCGCGCCGTCGCTGGAGCTACAGGTGCTGTTCTTGCGAATGCGCTGGTTTACCCCCTTGATATGTAAGTTTTATCTTTTGATATGGTGATTGTCTCTCCCAGCCAGAAGGATATTGATCATCGATAGTGTCAAGACTCGTCTCCAAGTCCAAGTCAAGCCCGATCCTTCAAAAGCCCCTTGCTCCTCCGACGAACCACACTACACCTCAACATGGGATGCCATCTCGCGCATTGTCAAAGATGATGGAATCAAGGGTCTTTATGCTGGCATGAATGGTTCTCTGATTGGTGTTGCGTCGACCAACTTTGCCTACTTCTACTGGTACACCATTGTCAGGACCTTGTATTTCAAGTCTCGCAAGACAGACGCGCATCCTTCTACTGTCGTCGAACTCGCCTTGGGAGCTGTCGCCGGAGCCATCGCACAAGTCTTTACCATTCCTGTTGCTGTTGTCACCACGCGCCAGCAGACAGCAAGCAAAAGCGATCGAAAGGGTCTCATAGACACAGCTCGAGAGGTCATCGATGGTCCAGATGGTGTATCAGGTCTTTGGCGCGGTTTGAAGGCCAGTCTTGTTCTCGTTGTCAATCCCGCCATCACGTATGGCGCATACGAGCGACTAAAGGACATTCTCTTCCCGGGCAAGACCAACCTGAGACCATCGGAAGCATTCTGTAAGTGTCCATAAACAATCACCTCTCAGCCATCTATCTACCTGCACGCTGGTCCTAACTGTTACTGGTAGTATTGGGCGCCATGTCCAAAGCTCTCGCAACAATCTCTACTCAACCGCTTATTGTAGCCAAAGTTGGTCTCCAGTCCAAGCCTCCGCCTGCTCGAAATGGCAAGCCTTTCACCAGTTTTGTAGAGGTGATGAAGTTCATCATTGAGCACGAAGGTGTACTGGGTCTTTTTAAGGGCATTGGACCTCAGATCCTGAAGGGACTCATTGTCCAAGGCATTCTTATGACAACAAAGGAGAGGTAAGATACGCCTCAGCACCCAATTATTCGTGGTGACTGACTGACTGACTCTACTTGCAGGGTTGAACTCATGTTCATCCTCCTGATCCGATATATCAAGTCTATCCGCCTTCAGACACCAAGCAAGACGGCCGAGAAGACCGCAGCAGCTGCAGCTTCACACAGTGTTGCAGCCAAACCCGTCACAGCAGCATAGATAGTGCACGGTTGATCCTCAGAAACAGCACCGGTGTTTGGGATATTGACATTCTGTGAATTGGGAATAGAAACGGATTGGTGTTTTGTGTTTTGTACAGTTTGCGATAGTAATAAGCGCGCACTTTTCTTCCTGATCATAAAACCTTCAATCTGCCTTCAGATCACATAGTACACAGCAGTACAGGTCATCAAAACCCAACTTATTTGATTATCGGCGAGACGGTGAAACCCATTGATCGACATTCTTCTAGCCTGGTCAGTTTTGCAGTATATGAAACCGAGAAACCAAGGTAAATGAGATGACTTGGCTTGATAAGAGGGGTTCTGAGATTGATAAGCGTTTGTGAGGAATATTCCGTAGGCATATCAATATCAATTATTAAATACACTTAATGAAATCGCCGCCATACACGAGGTGGAATTGGCACTGATTTATTTATCTATCTAGTCTAGGTGAGGTCGGAAAACTTGGGACGTCACTCCTAAGTGCTGAAAATGTTTAGGAGAGCTTAGGATACTTCAGGGTACATTTTGACTCCCTTAGGTACTATAGTTCATTTTTGTCCCCCTAATTCGGGCAGTCTACTGACTCCTGTTGAAATTCAGGTGGGGAATTCAGCACGTGCAGGCTGCCCTCCACCTTAGGTCAGCAAAGTGCCCCACAGCCTTTCCCTCTAGGGCTTGTGGCTAGAATCGCACACAATTCTACCTTTCATCTCGCAACTTCGTGATCCGTTTCCGTCGACAAAGGGAATCAATCAGCAGCAATGGCGAGTATGTGCAATTCTAGAGAACGCTTCCAGGGAGATTCTTAGATCACTGACATTATTGCAGAGTCAAAGAACAGCTCCCAGCACAACCAGTCGCGCAAGGCGCACAGGAACGGGTAATTATTTCGAATCAAGTACATCGTCAACTATCACTGACTCCTGCGCAGTATCAAGAAGCCCAAGACTTCTCGTTACCCCTCTCTCAAGGGCACCGATCCCAAGTTCCGACGAAACCACCGACATGCTCTTCACGGCAACATGAAGGCCCTGGTACGAAACGCACCTCCCAACCAGTCAATATCTGCGTACGATACAGCTGGCTAACAAACTATGCAGAAGGAGGCTAAGGAGGGCAAGCGCGAGACTGTCTAAGATATCGGCAAAGGAAAACAGAGGCATCAATTTGGAGCATTTGCATTGCTCGGTTACGGCACACAAACGACAGAACTCACGCAAAATGAAACGATGGAAATACCTACCATGTGGTTAGCCCGATGAGAAAGAAGGTGGTGGATGCCGATACGTACGCACGTCACGTCACGTTCCGGTGTTCAACGTTTTGATGGCCCCGAGCAAAGCATGTTGCTTGGTTTCCAGGAACATGAGGTAGTAGACGGAAAAACTTCTACCTGAACTCCATGCTACAGAGTCCAATTTTGCTTTTCGCTCGCAGTGAATTTGTCCGTGACATGGTGTTCAGTCCAGAACCTAGTCAGTCCTCCATGTAATCGTTGACTTACCTATTCGTGTAACTCGCTAGTAGTGGTCAAGTATCCTGAATTTTGGGTTGTATCATATACCCCTGTTTCAACTGCTTCATCCATGGACCTGTCATTCGACCATTCACTTAAGAGCGTGTTTCCATTCATGTCTCAACCTTGTGATACGTCTATTGGTTGCATTTGAAGCTATCTAACGTAGATATCTGATGGTCTCAATTACTTCTGTCCTTGCCATCAGTACGGTTCTTGTAGGAGTGTAGTAGATTCCTAATTGAGCACGCTTTATCTAAGTTAGGTTGACTAAACCCTTCCTGGAGACCCTATCTCCGTTTCAATCATGACTGCTGATAGCCAGCCAGGCCATTTTTGCCACAATGAAACCCTCAAGCGCCTGAGGCAACAATGTTTATTGGCAAGGATTAATGGGCTTTTTTTCTGCCACAGGCCCGTGAGCCCTTGGCGGGCGGGCACGCACTCCCTGGTTAGGTAAGCACAGGGGCTGGGCCTTCGCAGTAGTCAAGGTGCTAAGTTATCGGAACACGAAGACATTCTGCTCCCGTCCGGACCATCCCTCTGTCCTTTGACGAGCTCATCTCAAAGAGGACGCCGGTCCTTTGCTTCATACATCGGCGGGATTTAATCAGGATTTCTGTGGCCTGCCTGGAAGCAGACTTCGTCCCTTCTTTGACTCCCTGTACCTACTTAGGTGTCGTTTATACTCGGTATGACGCCTCCCCGCTCCGCCGCTTCTACCAAGTTGTCAGACCAGCCTGGAAATCCTTTCAGCAGAGGGCCATCTCCCCTGAATATTTGTGTACAGCTCTTGCTAACATTGGATCTTGCAGCACTGTTCGTCGTTTGGCAGATAATGGCCTAAATTTCCTGCCTTGCTTCAAGTCTAAGCTCCTTTGAGGTCAGCCGGTCACTGCAGGAGTCGAGAGACGATTCTTGTAACATCCATCTTTGCTTGCCACCGTCACATTCTGCGCACGCCGCTATTTTACTACTACCATCACCGTTTCTCGAACCCACCTCTCGATAATGCTCAACATGTCTGGAAACCACGTCATCGGAAACAGAAACAGCACACCCGAGGCCAATAACACCTCCACCTTGCGGCCGCCGTCTTCTAGAGCCGTTGGCTCAGGTCATTCGCTTCGCGCCTCCGCCGATATGGCGTCTCTGACTGGCCCTTCCCCCTCCAGCCGCATTCGGCCCTCCTCCGATTTCTATGGACAGGCTCAGCAGAACCTTGGCCCCAACAATGCTGAATCGGACTCTCAGGATAAGATTGCCCAGCAGTGGATTGCAGATATCGACCAGTACGAAACAACCCTCGAAGAGATGGCTGCTGCTACTCTCGACCAGGATTTCAAGGATGAGCTCAGTGCCATTGAGCAATGGTTCCGTGTCTTGAGTGAGGCTGAACGTACTGCCGCTTTGTATGCCCTGCTGCAACAGACGACTCAGGTTCAGATTCGCTTTTTCATCCAGGTCCTCCAGCAAATGGGGAAGAACCATCCCATGTCAGGAGTGCTGTCCCCTGCCAGCTTCGATAAAGGTATGTCTGTTGGTAACGCTGGCATTTGATCGTGTTTAACGTACTCTTCTCGTAGATCCCATGTCAAACCGACTCAGCGATGCAATGAACAAACTCAATGTCGACTCTGCCCGCAATTCCATGGCACGCAACTCGATCATCGCCCCATCCAACAAACGACACTCGGGACTCGACCCTTCTACCATCAGCGCTATGTTTCCCGATGCTGCGGCCGCAATTGCTACAGAGAAGGCCAAGTTTACTCAGCAGACCGGAAACCCGCCCGCGTCAAACCGCAACAGTGCTGCCCTGGATCATCGCTCGTCCATGGCTGCCCCGTCCATCAGTGCACCGCAGGACAGCCGTGAAGCCGGACCTGCTAGTTCTTCGCCTTGGAATAGTGGCGGGAACGCAGACACTGGCAAGGCACCATCTGGGCAGGCTCCTATGGGCCAATTTGTACAGCCGACGCCGTCAGCTGGACTTCGCTCCCCTCGTCCGCAACTGTCAAGCAACAATACGATCCAGCAAACGACGCTTACTGCCCCGGAAAAGAATCCCGGGGACTTGCCTTTGCTCTCTCCGTATAATGCCAGCAGCGGAAACTGGGCGTCAATGGTAAACACTCCTATGACTGGCACTTTCAACACAGCCAATACCGGAGGTAACCAGGCTGATATGGTTGCTAATGCCACTGCTATGAAACTTGCGGCTTTGTCTACAGTCAACAATCGTTTTGCGTTAGATGATGTGCGCAAGTACCGTCGTACTAGGTCCAATGATGGGACACCGGTACAGAATCCTGTCTCCGCTGGTCCACAGCCCGGAATTAATATTCCGAACAACGTTGTCATGATCAACGAGCATGGCCAAGTCCTCAGCAGAGAACAACTCATCGCTCTTCAGGCGCAGCAAAACATGGGTTTGGGCGGTCAGCGTTCTCGCCCCAGCTCTCCTGGTATTGCCATGCAACCTGGATTGCCTCACATGGCCCCGTTCACCTCCCCGCAGAACAATGGATTCCTCAGCGCATACGATGGTTCCTCGCCATTGATGACTGGTGGTATGCAACCTGTCAACTTGGGTGGCCTTGGAATGCATGGTCACGAGGGCTATTTATCTGACCATTCTGATATGGTTCGGGGGCGGTCTCCTCGGGGCAGACGGGGTAGCTCCAAGCCCCCTGAGGACCCAACCGACCCAACACTACTGCAGGATATTCCCAGCTGGCTCCGCAGTCTTCGTCTGCACAAGTACACCGATAATCTCAAGGACATGAAATGGACAGACCTTATTGAGTTGGACGACAAGGCTCTCGAAGAGCGTGGCGTCAACGCCCTCGGTGCACGTCGAAAGATGCTCAAAGTTTTTGATCAGGTCAAGGGTAAGTGCTTGCAAGCCATTGCTGTATGAGAAGATGTACTAATGTTGTCGCAGAAGCCAAGGCCGATGGAAAACTGGGCTAGAATCACCATAACCGGGCATGCGTATATAGAGACCTGCGAAAACGGATGCGGAGTGGTTCAACACTGCACACATTGTGTTGTAAATGTGGTTTAACCCTGTTACAGACTCGATTTTGTATTGTACAGGAAGACGGAGGGGCGATTGGGATCAAAATTAATAGTTCGAGTGCGAAAACTCATGAGTTTCCACGAGATCATGTTGTTGATAGTCACGCCTTATTTTACTTTGCATTTTTAAAAAGGCTCAGGTCTTCCTTCATGCTTGTCAAGTCCACTTGGTGATGTGTTTCTCTTGGTATCTCTCGTCTGCGGCTACCTTGCGCTCACGATGTACTCTTAACTGGTAGTGTTTTTTTTTTTTTTTTTTTTTTCCGCATAAGGAAGCCATTATCATTAGACTGAGGGTCTAGCTCCTAATATAAAACTATGCGTTTGAATTGCAGCTAATGCATCAACTCAGTTGGTGGCGTAGGACCTTGGGAGGTTCATTCAATTCATGGATGAGCAGGAGTCTTCATCGACTATGACACTACTAATTCACCTTTCCTGACCCATTCAATCTAGCAACTCTAGGCATGCTAGGCAGGATAAGCAAAAGTATTTCCATTTTACTTTCTGCGCTCTAGCATTTCTGTGAGTTCTGCCCGTTCCCTTGGCTCTGATCTCACATGACTGCATCCGTCACGTGCTGCCTGCCACATTGAGCCACACTTCGCGCGCCACAGCTATCCAAGCTTTGTCAATATCGCGACCTCTTCTAAATTGTTGTGAAGGCGAAACAATTGCCCAACAAGAAATCTCACAAAATTTATTATCTTGTCTCAAACTGAGAAGCGGGAAATGACGGAAAGGTCAGTATCTATTCTCAGAAAGGCGATATGATATGCTGATTGAAAACAGACAACAAGACAACGCTTCAGATGCAGACTCTGACTTGGAGGAGCTGGAGGGGGATATTGCCAAATTAGATGAGACAGTTCGGACATTCCTAGCTGACCAACGTGGCGAGAATGATCCATCACCTGCGGGCCGTGGACTTCCTCGGGGAAAAGGAGCCCGAGGTCCACGAAAAGCAGCCAAACCTCGAGGAGATATCACAGCACGACTATCCAAAGTGAACCAAGCATTCCTTAGCGGCGACTATTCATTAGCACTGGATCTCGTTTTCGAAGTCATCAGAATCAATGCAGAAACACACCAAGCATGGACAACGCTATCATCAATTTTCCGTGAGCAAGGTGATATGGGCAAATCGTTGTCTGCGATGGTCTATGCTGCCCATCTCCGCCCAAAGGACGTGAATGGCTGGCTCCAGTGCGCCTCATTTGCACTCGAGAACGTCGGTGATGACGAGGCTGGGAACCTCAACACCGCAAGGCTTTGCTATTCTGCTGCTTTGCGAGCCGACCATACAAATCTCGACGCTCGCCTGGGTAAAGGTCTGGTTTGCCACAGACAAGGCCACCTTGCAGCTGCTATCTCTGACTACAAAGTTGTTCTGGAGCATCGACCCTACGACCTTGAAATTGTCAGAAAACTTGCCGAAGCTTGTGTTGATAACAAACAAGCGGAGGCAGCTGTTCCGAGCGCAATCGCAGCCTACAAGCGGTTTTTTGATAACGAAAGGACAAAACCACAAATGGAAATTATGGAATCACCGTGGCATGATATTGGAATCTATGTGGAGCTTTTTGCAGCGACAGGACGCTATCAGGAGGCCATCCAAGAGTCCAAGTCGCTCTCTCGATGGTTATTGGGTAGAGGCACCGAGGAGTACTGGAATCGATGGACTTCTGACGACCGCGAGTGGGATATGGACGATGAACGACGGGCGGCTGTTCCTGATTTCACAGTAGGAGTTTGGAGTCCTGAAAGTTATGGCCAATCATTTCCTTGGGACCTGCGTGCTCGGTTAGCAATATACAGGTTTCGGCTGGGCGACGAGGATGAAGCAATGGTAAAGTATGAGTTCATTCTGTCGAGGAACGTCTAACAGGTTTAAATAGAGGCACCTGCTATGGTTTGAACCAGAATCAATCCTCACAAGAGAATTTGCGGGCGACTTTCCCTTCCTAACATTCGACCTGGCTGAAGAGTTGGCTCATCGAGGCCATACACCATTAGCAATTTCATATTATCAGATACTTCGCGATCTACCTGGAGACGCTGATGCGACCATTCTTCTACAACTCGGACGATGCTATTCGGCAATAGGAGAGACAGCTACAGCCGAGGAGTATTTCCTCGCTGCCATCGACGCCGACGAAGACAACATTGACGCCCGTATCGAACTGGCTAATATGTACGAAAAGGCTAGAGAAGAGGAAGAAGCCCTCATCTTAGCAGCCGAAGCAATAGCTCTCCGACAAGCTCGGGATCAGAATCTCGATGGCCATCAAGAGGGTACCACGGATCATGAACAGCCAAGTCGCCGGACTCCACGACGAGCTCAGGCCGTTCCTCGAAGAACAGATGCTTTCGGAAAGCGTCTTATCCCACGACGATATCGCCCAAAACGTCTTGCAGGTGCTGATAAGCGTCGACAAGAGGAGCAAGCTCGTGCCATGAAGCTGACTGAGCAGTACGAGATTGTGCAGGACTTGCGCAAAAAGATCAAGGAAGGACAGCATGATCTGATCCCAACATGGATGGCCTCATCGAAGGAGCTTGTAGACGAGTTCCGTTCCATAAAAAAATTCTACACTTGGGACAAGTATTTGCACTTCCTGGGGCCGAAGAACAATTTGCAACAGCAGGAAGCCGACAATCCACAAACCGAGCTTTCACAGATGTACGAAAGACTTGCCAGGAGTGAGTCGAATTTGTCCAAGCTGACATGCGTAACATATGCTAATATGAATTTCAAAAGCACTCGCGCCGCAACCTGGATCCGAAGGCGTAGAAACTGGGACGTCGGAGCCTGATACTCATCAAGGAATTTCATTCAACAACTGGCTCGACTTGTTTCTAGATTATGCCATTGGGCTTGCTATTGCACACCGACGCGATGAAGCTTATCAAGTGTGCGAAGCCGCCCGAGACTCGACGGCATTTCAAACTTCAGAGCATGGGTTTATGATCTACGTGGCTTGGAGCGGTAAGACTATTCCTTATAATACTATTGAAAAGATTTACTGATGGAACCAGTTTGCGCCATCTATACAAGTGACGAGGAGAAATGTATTGCAACAGCTCGCCAATTGATGAGGGAAGGTGCCACATCTGATGCATACCGAATGTTCGCTCTGCTATCTAACCTATGCCAATCTCCCGTATCCTGGTATACATCAGGCCCAGCGCAGAAGTATATCCTTCGTCAGATAAAAGCTATGGATGAGGCGTATTGCGGCTACGAGTCCAATGCTGAAGCGGGCGAGAGTAGAGAGCCAGTTTTGGATTGTTGTGTGCTTATGCTTTATGGCCACATTCTGTTTACATCGACAAGTTACACATATGCTTTAGGTACGAGTATTGTCAACTTTGTTGTTGTCAAGTTACTCACTTTTCTCTACAGGCTACTTTCTACGGTCGCTGGCTCTCGACCCGGACAATCCAATGGTGAACCTAAGTCTAGGACTGGCATATGTTCACTATGGTCTCAAACGACAGTCTACCAACCGCCAATACCTACTGCTGCAAGGGCAGACCTACTTATCACGATATGTTGATCTGGGTCAACCGGGGCCAACAGAAGGAAAGACTTGGACCAAGACAGAGGCGTACTATAACATCGGTCGCCTTTACCAGCTTCTGGGCGTTAATTATCTGGCCCATGATTACTATTCAAGAGCGAAGAAGGCTTGTCGTGTATCTCACGGATATGCCCACGGAAAAGGTCTCGAGGTTATAGTGCTCAGTAATGAGTTAATATCCCTAGTTATTAACCAGAATAACTTAAAAGCGCTTTCTTTACTTAAAGCTAAAATTAAATTATAAATAATATTTCCCTTATTTATATAATTATTTTTTATTATTTTATTCCCCTATATTATTTTTCTGTATTATAAAAATATATTTATATTACTATATTATTATAATAACTATAACCTC
>PVQB02000193.1:0-89075 GCA_002980475.2 Fusarium beomiforme
ATGCTTATCAAACACGTTATAAAAATATCATAATATAATATAACATACAGACTTATTATAGTAGTAAAAATTAAACTTCTTTATATAGTTAAATATATTTTGGGTATCTTATAATTATCCCTCTTATCCGCAGTCCCTTACAACTTATCAAAGTTTCCCACAGGTCCGTTAGTGTTCCGAAGAATACTCTCAAGATTGAGGCGATTATCATTCCTTCCATCAAGCTGTACCTCCTGCCATTCTGCAACGATCCGGTATGGAATCATTGTCCAATCAAGACAAGTGACTTCTTGTTTCTCACGTCGGATGCCATGGTAGATGGCAAACATGCAGTCTGGGTCCTCATCCTTGCCCCTTTCGCTACAAATCTTATCATAGTCGACAATTGCATTCATCCATTGATGACGTGATACAATCTCCATCCTCGACGCGAGGTCTGTCCATACCCATCTGTCTTGCTGGCGGACACCTATCGTCAGTTGACTAAGATACGCCATGAATAAAGAGCTTTCTATTCCATGGCATTGATCACTGCTTAGGCTGGCCACTTCACTGCGGCTATCCTGGTACATGCTACACGTAGATGATCCAGTCAACGAGTCTAGTGCAGCAGCTAACTGAGACCACAGTTCTCTTGCTTGTCTACAACTTTCCACGTTACAATTGAGACCTAGGGCGGGAAGAAACATGTATGGATAGTCTTGGACAGCCTTGAAGTCATTTGTCAACTGAGCTGCATGCTTCCAGAGGCCAAGCGCCATCCACATTGCTCCATGCTTGGCCAATGGCTTACTAAAGCCTCTGCACATGGATGCCAGCCTTTCCCAGGTGTCCGTCGATGCGTCTTGCATTCCTTCGCCACTCCAGTCGAACAATTCCATCATCCCGGCCTTGACGATGGCGGCAAGCTGCAACTTCGTTCTTACAACTGAAAGAGTAGCATCTTGGGCAACGAAATACGCCAGACAGTAGTCATACTCCAAGATAAGCAGAACAGTTTCAAAAATGATCGATTCTTTTTTTGTGAGGGCGGTAACCAAACTGCCATCCCGATGAAGTTTGATGATATCCTGGTTGTACAGGCGGTTTGCCATCGTCTCATACACGGGCACCCATAGCGCTTCGGGGACAAAGCATCGAGCCACCTTGTCTGTGTTGATACCCCAGCTGTGGAACATCGTCAAAGAAGCGAGAAACCCACCCAGGTGAGCATTCCAAACTTTTTGTCGACGAACAACAGGACCAGAGTTCACCCAGATTGTTCTGCTGTCCAATGTTCCATCGACATGCATTGTGACTGACTTGGGGGCTCTGACCAAGCGCTTCGCGAAGGATTTGATCTGCTCTCTTTCTTGTCTGCTCACTGAGCGACGAAAATGACAGAGCTGTCCAATTTCTAGGTCAAATTCTTGCTGAACCGTCGTAGAAGGACAAATGATATGGGCATGGTCGCACTCAGAGATAACAACGGGAGATTTGAATCCACGTGGGAGAGGCAGATGGCTGTGTTCGTCCTCACGGTTGATGAATACGTATTCAAGGTCCCATCGGGCAGGTTCGAGGTTCGGCCACTGGTGCTTTCGGAAGGGCACTCGTAATCTGCAAGGCAAAGACTCAATGATGATTTGCTTTCCGTGCAAAGTGTTGGCACGGGCCAGAACTTAACTGAGATCACAGCCGGCTTGTTCTTTCTCCTCGGGCACATCTGCGTCCGAGTTCCCATCGGGGTGACAGAAAACCTTTGGCTTGGAAAGACCAAAGTATTGTGTCAGACGAAGGAACGCGTCTTCAGGTTCTGACCAAGACACGGTCAAAAAGCGTGTGCAACTGTGTTGAGAGATGTCCATTGCCCAGCACATGGTTGCTACCAAAGACAGAGCGCAGTCCGCTGGTAGATCGGGATACATAGAAAAAAGGAAAATGTCACGGTCGAGTTTATTTCCATTGAATCCCTTCTCTGTCTTTTGGCACTCTATGAAACTGGTCATGTCTGAGTAGTGGTACAGAAGAAGTGCAGAGTCAACAGTATGCCCCATAGTCTCAATCCATGCATCGTGAACGGTGTCAACCTCTGACCGATGGCAAGGGACTACTACAAGACTGTCAAAGCCTTCCTGCAAGGTACGTTTGAAGAGGGTGCACCACACGTTCTTTGTGTGTGCGATATCGGGACTGTATTGGTAGTGGCCGACTTCGAGCGTGGCGTCGCGGCTGGGCTGCACCCAAGATTCGAGTTCTTCGGATTGTGACATATTGCTGGGTGTTATCGTATCGCAATTTCGGTGTCTTGGACTCTTTTTGTTCGTGTATTCGCTCAGAATAAGAGAATGAAGATGGCCGTTTCACGCGACGGTGTGAATGGAGTTGAAGTCACACAGGCTCCACCATGGTAGCTATGATTCAAAGCGTTGGGCCTTGGTACCACTGAAGCCACAGGTGGCTCAGCTGGTAAGCCTTCAGGTGGATTGGCGAGTCACACACGCCAAGCTCAATCCTCAGTCTTTTCTCTCCTTACTTCACCACCTGCTTCCCATCGACAAGCACAAAAACAAGCTGTACCCTTGCTTCCGAACCTTTCCCAGACGCAAGAATGGAGTCAATCAATGATATGAGATTGAACAAGAAGGAACACAACTTTCGACACGTCGCTCGTTTGTTGAGAACCCAAGTTCCACCACCAACCAGCATCGCCGCGGTGAAATACGACACTCAAGGCATAGATTGTTTGATTGTTGTCCTTCGCCATATATACAGTCACATGCTTCCGGAGTCTATGTTCCAGACTCAAGAAGACAAAGACAAGGAGACTCGAAATCCGATGCTCGCCTTGGCTTGGTCAGACATCAGCCGTGACACAGAGTCTGTGTGGGTAGAGGCCAAGACAGAGGTTTTGAGGCTCTTTCAACCCAGCTGCGCAAAAGACTCCAAGCTTCGGTTTGAGCATCTTTGCCACTCAGACCTGATGTGGGAGACGTTTTGGAGCCGCGACGAGTTCACGATGTTCAGTGGAGTCATGATGAAGCAGGAGGGAGATCCCTGGAAGCACGTACCAACAGAAGGAAGGCGGCTGATCAGAAGCATCATGGAAGTGAACCGTCGAGGGTACCCGAAATTGGGCTTCCAGGACTTCATTAACGCTCATTTTATGCTCCAAAAAAAGCCAAGTGGGCGTCTCATGAAGTACTTCTGCGCAGCCCCGAAGGTTATTCGTGTCAAGTACAATACACGAAAGAAAGGCAAGCCCTTTCCTTTCTCAACCCTGAAGAATATTTATGTTCCAGTGGGCGACGTCAAAGGCTCCGACACCGAGCCGTCTAAGGAGAAGGGTCATCAGAAGGTGTCCTACACTTTGATAGCTGTTGTGTCACTCGCAGACGATCGCATCCATCTGTATGACTTCATGGGCGAGCAGATCATCCCGGAGAATCCAAGTCCCATCACTGGTGGTGAGCAGTGGAGTCTTGAGGATGCCAAAGTTGGTAGTTTTGAGCTTTTCTACATGCATGCTGGACATGCCAAGCCAATCGACATGTACGGCGAATTTGCAAGGGCCAAACCGGAGCTAGACCAACCAGCTTTACAGGCACTTCAAAGGCTCAGGGATCACTCTAAGCTTAGTGATGTTTAGAAGTAACGTAATGGAAGTGCTTGGTTAGAGCGCCGAGGGACATCTGGGAGTTATCGGATCTTAAGCATCAAAAATAGCTACAATTGAGCAATTGTGATGAACTATGATGTACAACTGTAAAATTCTGAATGTAGCAGCTGCTCTTTGGCAGGTCTCGACCTCAATCATCGTCTTCATCCCCTGACTCATCCCCAGAATCGTTATCAGCGTCATTAACTGGTCCATTGCCACCCCTTCCTGTTCCAGTTCCCGTTCCAGCCCCTTCGTCATCGCTATCCTCATCATCACTACCTCCATCTTGAAAAGCATTGGGCACTGGCGCAACAGCCCTTCCTGAATCCCCAACAGGAGCAAGTGCCTTAGCCGCCACTGCATCAAAACCCGTTGACTTGGCTTGTGCCAATCGAGCGGTGAAAGGCCCAAAGCCCTGTTCATGGAAACCGAGGAATGCACCCGGGTTTGATGGGTCTCCTCTCGGGGGCTTTGCAGATAAAGCCCATCCCATGACTGCGTTTCCAACGGCGGCTTCGGGACCAAGACCTAGTGTGCTGTCGAGACAGTTCTCGCAGAGGAATGTGTATAGAAGTGAAGTTTCGTTGACCGAGACTCCATCTGGTAGAGGTCTCACTTTGAAGTTTCCTTTGACCTCTGCTGGGTTGTCTTCATCGATCGCTTGTCGAAAGGAGGCCATGACTCCTCCCTTGCCATCGGGCCATGCAGCGAGGATGAAGTTACCCTCCATGTCACCAGTCAAGCCGGCCGCACCCCATCCTTCTCCATTTTGCAATGGAAATTTTAGTTGTCCGATAAAGGATCCGGCTGTTCCGTTCGGGGGCGCGGAGTCTGGTAGGGCAAACGCAAAGGCAAAGGATGTTCGAGCGCCGAAGAAGCGTTCCATTGTGAGCCCTGTCACTTGGTCCACGAAAGAGGTGGAGACTTGGTTCTTTGAAGAAGTAGGTTCATCATCGGCAAAGGCGAGGCCGGGAAGGAAAAGTGCTGTAGCGAGTATCCGGTGGGGGTTGATGTGTCTTTGACGAGTTGTTCGTCGGTTGTGAATATTTCGGATGAGAGGCATCTTGTGGGATTTGTTATGACTGGGTATCGACAATGAAGAACTTTTTGGGAAAACAGACGATGCGCTAGATGAGAACTGAGTGGTAGTGAAGCACGATGAGGCGAATGACAGGCAAATACTTATAGTTCTCACTCAAAGAAGCCAAGAGTTTAAGAATAGCTTCAGTCCCGAAAGGGAGCCAGAAACAGGGCCTTCGCGAGTACTGAAGGTTCTAATTCAAGCACGCGACAGTTCCAGGTCCCATTTGGTCTTAGAAACACCCTCGCTTAAACACTCGGGAACCCATCTCGTCTGAAGATGTAGAGACTGTTCTGCAAACAGAACACTTCTCCGTCCTATTAACACTGAAACCGTTTGGTTTCTACTATTAATAGTACGATTAATTGGAACCGTTTGAAGCTTAGAAATATGGTTGCAATTAATTTTGATGTTATTGGCTCGAAAATCGTTGCCGAAACGGTTTGAAACATTGATTTAGCCTGTTTATCTAGAAAGGTGTTTTGGTCGTCGCTAAAGAGAGGATGAAACGCTTTGAGCCAGAGGTTTTGGGTTTCGACCTCCTCCCAGCAGCCTTGGCAGGATGCCGACAACCGTACCTGTATTTAGAGCCTTCAATCCATTCCGCTTATTAAATAGACATCGAAATCGATATGTAGCGATGAGATTTTACTTGCACGTGATTTTAGAAGTGATTTGTACTCTACTCTACCTGCCGGGCTATGCGATTTACTGGCAACAGACTGCCTCGCCAAGAGACTGCATGGCTTAATTGAAGCCTCTTCCCTTGAACACACGGCAGATCAGATCTCAAATCAAGAATTACATATTCCGAACTGAGAGCGCGAGCGACTTCAAGGCTCCGATTTGTCCAAAAATGGGCTGATCCGGACGCCAGTGATTCTTCATAGGCCTCCAATAGTAGGAAACACTATTCTTAAATGAGATGACATCGTTTCAAATGTAATAGAGGAATCATGTCGACATGAAACGGTTTGTCTCAAGTTTTTGAATCAAATTATTGTGATGGCAGCTAACTAAATCCAACGTTATGCATCTATTACACCCTGCTGTTACTTGTATCAATTCAACTGATGCCTCCCAAGAGCTCTGAGACCTCTTGCTGCAGTTATACGTATCTGCTGCCCCGATGCGTTAGAATAGATCAGCAGGATGGTGCTTCGTATAAAGAAACTACAACGACTTGGGACCAGTGATGATAGAGAGCGATTAGACGTGAGGCCTGCTACTGAAAGCATCGGAAATTTCTTTTCATTTTTGAGGTCTCCTTGCAGGCAGAGCTCTTGTTAAGAACCCGGTTCTAGCCGAGTCGAACAGCCTTTGGGTTCTTAACTGGGCAAACTTTAGTTTTTCCAGAACGCTCTGTCACAATTTGCAAAGCAAGATTTGCAAGATCAGCAGCCTCCTTGTTTCCTGTAACCCTGTATATCTGCTGTCCAGAGGAGGAATAAAGGATCCGGACAGAGCAATTCGTAGCTTGCCGCCCATCATGGGTACACAGCGCGACACTCGTGAAGTTCCATTCTGCGTTTACGCCTGCAACCAGCATAAGCGACTTGCCAACAATTCTCAATGTTCCTGGGAGGCCTTTGTGGTAGATTTGATATTCGGATTCCTTGGGTGGCGCTGTAGGGGCGCCTTGCGTCTCTTGGTCGCTCATCTTTGTTATTTACCAGTAGTTCTATGCGAAAATGTTTGATGTGGAAATGGATGGTTGAAAGGAAGATGCTTCTCAACAATACACAGCTTGGAAATAAATAGGATCTGATCGTGATCCGTGATTCATGACCAGAGGCAGAGAATTATTCACTCAAACGGTAGGGCGCTGATTGTCTGAGGGGAACAATGGGAGAGCCCGCTGTCACTGTGCACGCCGCTATCAAGACCCACATAATATGACATCAACTAAAATGAGAGCGTCTCGCAACATCCGTAAAGGCCTGCACGTCACCATGACGCGATCGCAAACTGTAGACAAATAATAGAAAGCAAAGAATTAAAATTACCGCATTGCTTGAAACTTGGTCTGTTTTGGACGTTCGTACTGTTACATTGAGCTGCGCATGAGACAATTTTACCGTTAGAGTTTCGCATGTGTTTAAGACCATTGGTGGACAAATACAAGGTTCACCACCACTCCACCGCTCCACTACACTCAATGACATCCACGTTGATGTCGATATTTTGATATGATAGTAACAGGAGAGATACAAACGATGGCCCAAGATCTGCGATAAACTACTTGACTGAGCACTTTCTCGCCTCTCAAAGAGACGTTGGTACAGTATGATCTGCCGAGGTCATAAGGTTTGGGGTATCTTCAATCACGGAAATCAATGGGATGAGACTTAATCCAGAAGAACACCAATTCAGAGCAAAGGAGAATAAACCTGTCTCCCAGTTCCGCTGAAACAGATGAGCATACGTAACCTGAAACATTGGTCAACGACGTTAAAGTTGGTGGATCAGAAACAAACATTGACGCAGTGACACAAGTTGAGTGGTAAATCGTTTATTGAGAGGTATGTCACGCAACAAAACATTGAAGAGCAAGAGTATGGTGCTCGAATCGCAAATCCCAAAATCAATTCAATTGTCTGTAAGAATGTAAATACCTCAAACTACTAGCCATATTGAAAGATGCGAGAGAAAACGGCTTTGGTCAACTGGCTACCATGCAAATAGGCATCAACCACGCAGTCACATTACCGAACTTTAATTCTCACCGTCGGAAGGGGGGTTCCAGATACAGTCCTCGGGCATCTCCTTGGGGCCGCAGCGAGCCGGCATCTGAGCGACGCCGGTAGCGGTAGAGTTGTCAATACCATGAGACATGCTGTTAAAGCCCTGCTGGGTACCAGCGTGTTCAGCGAGGTGGCGCTGTTGCTGATGTCGATCGTGCAACCGAGCATTTTGGTGGCAACTGCATTCATGTGCTCAGCGCGCTGCTCCTTCATGGTATCGGGATGGTCTTCGCGTGCGAGCGATGCGATAGCTCTCTTGGCCTTCTTGCGAAGGCGGATAGTCTTGAGCATAGACTGATACTCTTCCTTGTTGAGATGGTCCATTGCCTCGATGTGCTTGACGAAGCAAAAAAGTACATGCCCCATGCGTTCACTACTCTGCGTGTCATGTCGTCAGCGCCAGCATCCTCGTGGTCGCCAAGAGTAAGGCTTACAACACAAATATCAAAGATCTCCTTCTCACTGCAAGAGTCGCAGATGAAACGATCAGGATCATCTATTTCGGGATTAGCACTAGTAAGAAAACTGCAAAATCGACGCAGCTTACAGTCTTCGACCTTGGCACAGAGCTGCGGCAATTTAGTGTTGCCGGGCACCCAGGCCATGGCGTACTGGAGGCACCCGTCGCAGCTCCAGTGTTCAGATGACCTATGGCAGTCAGCGGCAAGTCCTTTGAGGCTCGTGTGAGGTGGTGTGCAACGCGGAACTTAGGATGAGAAGCACAGGGTTGTGGATGAAACTCAAAGGGGAGAACTGACATGACGACGGCGGCACTAGGTATAAAATGACGGTAAAACGAGCGATCTATTTACAGGTGAGTAGCTATCGGATACTTTATCGCATTTCTTGGTGCGGTACGTGGAAAAGGCTATGAGAGGTACTTAAGTTGTTAATGAGACTCGAACTGGAGTTGGAAGGAAAGGAAACAAAGAGAGTACCAAGTAGTGATTTGAGAAAGTTCCAAGTGGTCCGTGCAGCACTTCCAGAACGGTTTGCAAAGCTAGAGTTATTTGGGCCAGCACAATGAGGGCGGAGTTGACAGTGATGTGAAGTCGAGTTTGTGTTACACGAGCTGCGCGTTAAGCAAAGCCTCTTCAACGAACTGGTCAAAATTCAACAATTTTCCTTTACATTAAGTCAGAGCGAACTTGGAGCGACCGGAGACGGAAAGGAATCTGTACGTCATTCATCTGGTTATGCATTTACAGGAACCTACACTGACCAAGCACAACAGCCTCAGCCCTCAATCGTATCAAAACTCCAATACGCGAACGGACGAGGAAAACAACCTCTGGGACAAGGCACCATGGATGGACTGGCTGCCGCGCAAATTCAAGTCGATTACGAAGCCAAGTTTAGGGAGAAGGGCCGCGAGATCAAGCAGCTCGAAGATTTGGTTGCTGATCTGCGTAACGCCATTTCTACCAAGGATGAGCTTATCGGGGAGCTTCGACGATCGAGAGACATGCGGCGAGATCAGCAATCTACTACTATCGAAGACACACAAATTACCAGCCTCAAGCGGCACAAAAATTAGTGCGGGAATACTGAACTTCAATTGAGTTGGGACAGCCGAGGCGGTCTACGATATGGCAATGGAGGTCGAAGAGATGAACATTTATCCCATTACGCCGAACAAGGGGTGGAAATTGCTCGCCAAGGTAGCCTCATAGCTACTGAGAACAGAACTGCGGCGCAATTCAAGTTGGTTGCCCGACAGTCGAAGATTCAGAGATGCGCTGTTTCGTTGACGTCTGTAATAATCCTCATGCCCTCCTGCTCGCGGAGGCGAAGAGTATGGATGATCTCCTGCTCTCTTACGTTGGTACATCTCTCAATGACGTCGCGCAACTGCTCCACGTTGTGAGGGACCTCATCTTCGTTTCGCTGACTGCCATGTACCTGCTGAAGGCCAGCTGCGTAGGTAACCGAAGCGTGTAATCACCGTCGCCGTAGTGAAACTCCATCGTGTCGATGGCCCTGAGGATGTTCTGGAGGTCAAAGGTGGTGACAGTATTGGATACAGGCGAATGGTCGAAGTTGGCACGGAACAGGAAGCAGTAGAGTCTCCAGGCAAGGATTGAGCACGAATCTATGACATTTATCTTATCTATTCATTGACCACATCTAAAAGTACGAGCCTCAAATACAACTCGCCTACAAGTTGATACATCTATCCACTCTAAAGAACTCGTTGCCCCCTCCGCGAGGAAATGCCAGATAGTGGCATGCGTTGACAGCTGTGGCAAAAAGAAAACGTAGAAAGAATGGTATCGCACCGGCATTCTGGGACTCGAACCTACTAGCTCGAGTTTCACGAAATGGCAAAAGGGTATAGCGGCTTTAGGTAGCACCTCACACCCTCGTCCTGAGGCGAGGAGATGGCAGCTAACCACTGCACCACACTAGCGTGCGTCGTACCTCACTCACTACCCCCGTGAGATTCCCCTGAACTGTGGGTATATGTACCATTGCGCCCGATAATAGCTCTCATTAGCCGTTCTCACCACAACTTCGGGCCGGGCATTGAGAGACCATGACACTTTACATGAACCATGTCAGCTAACTTGATTACGTTTTCCACTCTCCCTGCAACTCCAAGGCTCTCTGGAAGTGAAATCGATCTCACTTGAAAAGTTCTAGCACACTCAACGGCTATATGCATCGAGACGACTATTTCGTTATCGAAGGAATCAGGCGCTCGAGACCGCCAGCCATCCCCCGCAAGAGAGAAGGCAGACACGAACACAACAGTAATTGCATCTCCAGAACCCACTCTTAAGAACGAATAAGTGAAGCTGAGTATCATCATAGAGGTGCGGGCCCTGATATGAAGAGTAATGACCCTGATACCCAAACCATGAATGATGGGATAGATAACATAAACAGCAATGGCGGCGAGGACATTGAGAAGCCAGAATATGATCTGAATCGCATCTACCCCAACACGCAAAGGATGCATTCCGAGGAGGATGACATAGACAACGATGACGACGAAATCGGTTGGCTTTCTGAGAGCGATCTATTCATCTGCAAGGATCGCTCTCTCTTTCCGACACGGTTCCAGTACATCACGGAGTGTGGTAGTGCTGAGTGACCCTAGAGACAAGAGCGGCCGTTCAAGGTTAGACAATCTCACAACAAAATGGGGCAAACTCCTTCGACCGGGCACCTACTAACATGCACTCTATTCCCAAGATCACGAAGCATGTCTACCGTTGAAATATTAGGCATCAAACAAGCAAATATTAAAACGATAAGCCAGTGACTCCCAAATAGGATGTACGTTCGGGCCAGCAACTGGGGTGATTTCACGCATACTCAATCTAGCCAAGGCCATTGATGGAAGGTGTCAATTTGTTGGGTGTCAAACTCCGTGGTCCTGGTCTATCCCATGATCTGTCAACATCTTCATACGGGCCTTGACTGCGCCACGATCAGAGAAAACACAGTCCTGAATCTGGCAAGGTTATTTCATCTTCTTGAACCTGAGACTTTCTCGACTATTGATCATCTCACGGATTTGTCATGGAACCCTACGAGAGTCATCAGAGCTCATGACTTCCGGCGGGCTTGCAGCAATCATGCAGTGAAAAGATAGCTCTACCCTGTCACCTCGACAGCCCTCTTTCTTGAACGATAAAGAGGCACAGAATGACGTAGTGTCCAGCTTGTGTGAATATCTTGAGAAAAAGGGGAGATTAAGTCAGGACAGGCCGGTCATCTACCCAGAGGCCCTTCTACAAGGACACCAAAAAGGCCAACCAGTCTGAGACTAAAACGAGAGCGCCCCGTCATGAGTACCCCAAAGAGAAAGTCAACATCTCACCTTACAGCAATCGAGCCTCGCATATGGGATAGCCCCAAATCGCTGGTATATATACTTTTGCCGTATGAAGTTAAGCACCCATCCTCGCCGCCAACTGCCATACAAAGCCTGTCTGATGATTCCAGATTGCATCAGCCACCAATAAAAAACCACGCCACACATCCTCCTGTTGCATACTACATGGGGTCTTGCATCCAAACCAATCTTCCGGACACTACCCTTATTCCGCACTGAAAAATTCGAAACCCACAACGCAGTGACTTCTGGCTGCATCTTGAATTACTCCTGGTGCAGTGTCGGGTTATCACCTTCCTTAGGCATCGGAACAAACAGCCAGGATACAGACGTAGCAACCAAAAGCGCACAGAGAACAGGCTGGAGGATCTCAACACCAGCGCTGGCCGCGACAAGACCAGTAATGATTGGGAAGAGACAACCGCCAAGTTGAGCAAAGACAAATACAAATGCCAATGCAGTTGATTGGATGCGAGGGTTAAAAAGTTTCGACGCGACGGAGATGCCCTGCTCTAGTTAGTCGTGTCGCTTTTGGGAAACTGATCAACTCACAGTTGCGAAATACGGTCCCATGAAGAAACCCAGGAAACTGATGGCGATCGAGGCGGCGATGATGTTTGGAACACTGCGATCGTTAGTGAAATAGCCTGCAACCATCACATCGGGGGCAGGAGGGAACATACAGCCAGAACAGAATCTGCAAACCGATACTTATGATCGTGAAACCAAAGATCATGTAGCGAACACCGAACCTATGGGTAGGCTCAGCCAAGAACAACCTTCCCAGCAACGATCCTCCACTGAAACCAGCGGGCACGAAACCCATCTGATTGATGTCGCCGTTGCGAACCTCGACCAGGTACTCGACGACCCATCCACTGGCCGTAAGTGTTGCGCCAAGAAAGAAGAAGAAGAAGAGGCTGATGAGCCAGACACTTTTGTTCTTGAGGGTCTCCTTCATCAACAAGAGGGCATCCTCGTTTCGTGATGCAGGTGTTTCATCGGCTTCAAGCGTGCGCTCAGTCGGCGTTTGCTTCCTCTTCAACCTCAGAGTGTCCCAAAAAGCATACATGCAGAAAGCGACATTCATGACACCAATTCCGAGCGGGAACGTGTAGAACAAGTACCATCGCGACGTACTTCCCGCAGACGCAACGCCAGTCGCCACGAAAGGTCCAACAAGACAACCAGCCATGTACATCGCGTGAATGAACGCCAACCACCTATGAGAGCCCTTGACTCCAGAAACGTACGTATTTCCATGAGTGTCTTGATATGCTTGACCCAGGCTCGCGAGCCAGAATGTAATGGTGAAGAGCGGAAACGGCGGCTTCCAGGACCGAAGGGTGTGAGCGACGACTTGCAGGACTGCACCGAGGGTGAGCATTGAGCCGAGATCGAAGATTTGACAGAGATGTGTGTTGGAAAAGGCGCCGAAGAACCAGCCGAAGAAGTTTGCACCGTACCTATTATGGTGAGCGAATGGATCGAGCTGCAGGGAGGGCTACTCACACTGATGAGACAATGGCCGTCGTGACATCATAGTCGCGGATTATATGAGGGACTAGAGCACCGATACTTCCATCGTTAACGCCAGCGACAAAGAAACTGAATCCAGCGCTGAGAATCCTGAGTAGTTCCGCTCGACTTGGCTTCAACGATGAATGCGGAGGTTCACTCTCGTCGAGTACATTCCGTGTCGGACTGGACGAGCCTCGAAGCTCAAAGGTCTCCGACCTAGTATCGGTCTGCGTAACTGTCGCCATTGTTGAAACCGTGATGATTGAGCATTAAAGACGGGGATTGGGTGATGTTTATTTAACCGTTCATCGGTCCGGGGGGTAATCCCCGTCTATATCCGTGTCCGGGGAAATCGTCATGAAATTGACACCGCCGGTTGACGTTTCTACTGTTTCTGGGTTGGTGCAAAGAACTCTAAGCTCAAGAGGGTTAGGCTTGCTTGCAAAATCTCCTGATATGGTAGTTAGCATGTGAAAGATCGGCCGCAAGGGCGGGCCGGGATGGCTAAACACCGGTCAAGATGCGGTCATGGGTAACATGAAATCGCGAATAATTTACCCTCATGATCCAGCAGGTGAATGCGTTGATTGGAATGGAAAATGTTTATTTTGCCAAGATGAGTCACTAATGGTTTTGTCGCTATTTGTCCTTTAGATTGTTGCGACAGTGTTGCCTTGGATTTTATCTGATCAAACGTTACCGCAAGTAATTGATGTGTGAACGGGAATCGCAGAGGAACAATTTCATCAGTCATCTCATTTCTCGCAATCCAAGCAGGCATATTTGAGACACAAACAAGACCACTACATTCGCCCAAGCAAACAAAACCTCGTAGTCTCATTTTTGTCTCATCTAGGTCTAATTTGCGTTTGTTTCTAGTCCTCTTTGCATTCAATCTTGGCAATCTCATGAACCTGACACACCCTATAGCAAAGCTTGTCTGCCGCTAGTGGTGCCCTGGATCTACCCTAGTCAAACGCTAGACTCCCCTGCCTCCTGTTGATCCATCAAGAAAGATTTAAAGTTCTGTCAAGATTGAAGAAAATTTTAATTGGCTTCCATGCATGTTGCAAATATCACATCATGGACGCTGACAAATGCGCTCAACGGCGTTGTAGGGTAACTCAGGGGCAAACCAATCATGAATTTTACGGAAATGACGTAGCAAAGCCATGTCACGTCGTTCTCTCCGCGCCTGAGCGATTTGGCAGAATTGACAACAACAAATGCTTATGCGGAGACATTCCACGATAAGGCGACGAAAATTGAGGAGATTGCCATTCTGATTGGTGGCTGGCCCCTCGGATTTTAGTCTTTTCCGCTCTCCCCCTGACTCTGTCTCCACTATGGCCACGTCAAAGGCTCTTGTCGGTGAGTGAGTGAGTCTTTGCTTGCAACCCGACCCAGATCTCGTCTGGGGAGTCCCTAACCCGACGAAAATAACAAACACCATCGATCCGATGCAATTACTGCGTGGCGATCGTGGAGACACCAGCAGCACTTCTTCCAGGAGCTATGGAGGCTTCGGAGCTTCAGAGCCCCGGCTCTTCGAGTTCAGCGAGCGGGGTCGCTCTGTAGCGCCCAAATGCATCGAGATGTCAAAGCAGCACCCGGAGGAGTTCCTCAACTATCTCCAGCAGGCCTGGAAGAGAGACAAGATCTACGCAAAGGAGAACCCAGACTCCATGTTCGATATCAAGGCCATCCGCGTGCTTTGTCAGGATGGAAAGTTCAGGCCTTTGGGGAACTCGTATATCCCGCTGCCCAAGTTGCATTACCTCCGGAATCGATATATGTTGGAAGGAGAGCCGTTTCCGTTTCTCAGACTTGACCCACCAATACGAGCTGAGGGAGGATTTGGTCAGTGGCGGTGTCTCAGAGCGTTTGCCAAGTATCATGATGACCTGGATTTCTTTCTCGAGATGTTGGTACGGATACGACGAACGAAAGCATCGACAGTTGAATTTCCCCGGCGCATCCTGGAACTCTACCTTCGGATACAAGCAGAGTGTGAAGACTCGAAAGATCCTGAAGCGAGCCAACAAAAAGTCAGGTACGTATGAGCGCCAAGTTCATGATGAAACGCTCACGCGACCAGGAACACGTTTGAGAAGGAGCAGCTAGTCTATGTCCACCCAATATGGAGACCGCTCAGCGAATGCTTATTGGAGGATACATGCGAGATATCAAGCACACTTTCAAAGTCACCAGTCTTTCCCGTGCCGTCGGATTGGGACGCCAGCAAGTCGGAGCTCGTGTCATTACGAGAGTTTTACACACAGACGCTGCGGCTTGAAAATGCGAGCTATCGGACGATCGTCGGTGTCTTGGAGAAGCGCGACTTTGATGCCGAACTTGACCCTGCTGATCTTTGGTTGACGGATGAGTTGTATCGCGCGTTGGATAAGATGAGGCTGGATCTCTCACCAGACGATGCTGCGGATCTCAAGTGAGTTGACCATGACCCATTGAATTTCACCACTAACACTGGATAGACACGCGTTCGCTGAAAAAGCCATCATCGCGATTGCGCCAGGTGAAGTCGTCACATGGCTCAACGCCGCCGACTGCACATGGTCGCCCAAACTCGAAAGCCCCGAAATCAACGACGTGAGCAAACACTACCCCGAGCTACACGACTTCTTCGTCAATTTTCTCGGCGTGAAACAAAACGACTCTGGTCTAATATTCGACACCCTCATGAACGTCTCATCGCTGAGTCCCGACTGTTCGCGTGATAACACAGCAAGAGGTCTCCTTGTCGCCGTGAGTCAACGAATACCCGAGTTCGGTCACATATTCGATAAAGAGCGGTTCGCGAGGAGTAACGTCTTTCCCGTGTCGACGCCGGATGGTGTGCTGCTGTGTGCTTCGACGATGGAATTTTCGGTTGCGGATCGACAGAACTTGAAGGACGCTTTCGCAGGGAAGTTGAACTTGTTGGACTTTGATCCAAAAACTGTTTGGATGCTGGACAATCTGCTCGTCTGGGCCGGCCTCGACCAGCGGTATCTTTCTCGTCACGTGGAAGATCAAGGCCCAGCGGATGAAGACTTCAAATCAATTGAACTGCCCTATGAGCTCTCAGCAAAAGCTGACCAACTGCTGCGGTATGTCGCAACTCACCCAAGTTTCCGTACATCACTGACTCTCATAGAATCGCCGTTCACTTCAAGAGCCCCCGAACATCCACACCAAAATTGACATCCTGGCTCCGAGAAACCCTCGAACACTCCGAAGTTCGCCTCGCATCGGGCTTCCAATCACAACTCATCTACCGCTCCGGCAGCGCAGAAATAACCGCCGTCAACCCCATGGGCGGTCTCGACATTAAAGACACCGTCGGCTTCACCGTGTACGCCGACGACGAGAATTGGGAAATCCTGAAACAGACAGTGCTCCCCCGTCGGCTGCTCGAGTGGCTCATGACCGACCCCGAGACAAAGGTCGTTGGACCTGTACCTGAACATGCAGTGAGCCTCATCAGAAGTATACTGAACATACCTGTTGGCCGCGAACATGTGATTCCAAAGATTCTCGACGCCGAAGGGATTGTTGATTTGGAATTGTTAGAAGCGTCGCCATACTGGCGTGTAAACAGGTAAGCCACTCACTCAGAGTTTCTTCTGATAGGATACGCTGACATCTCAGTGAACGTGTACCAGACACAACCATCACCACAAAAGCAGACAAATTACGACCCGCCAAGACGCTCGACGACGAACACGACGAACCCTCACCAGCCTACACGCAAGGCGAATCCTACCACGTGCGCGCCGACCTAGCCGACACCAAGCCGCCACTTACGACGAAGGTGAACGCCGCCGAGAGAGGAATGACGACAAAACCGGGGGATTTAACAAAGGACACGAAACAAGACAGCTTGCGCGATAGACTCCCAATATCGAAACGTGGTTTAGAAAGAAGACATCCGGAGAAACAGACTTGGGAAGAGGAGTTTGTTGCGAATGAAGCTACGCTGATTGATTTCTCAGGGGAAGATGTATATGGTATAGATTGATAGATTTTATGTGATTATGAGACAAGATAAGAAAATTTGACAATATTGGGAACTGGGATTTTTGATGGTTTGAACTGTGATGAGGCTTCATGTGTGTTTGCGTCGGGATGGTGATAAGAGTGCAGAGTGAGAACAGCCTACTTTCAAGCTTGGGGGGCCGACCGTCCCGAGATCTGTCCTCCTTGAGGTGAATCTCACGCAGAATACAGGCGGATCTCAAGTTTACGAGACGCGCTAGCTTCGTGACTGTCCTTCCTTCTCCCAAACACCACACCTTCTCAAGCCCCACATTCTCACTTGCATCCTTCCTCTTGCATCACATCCTCTTCCTTTCACTCACCTTCTTTCAACCTCGTGGCACACAAATAACAGAAAAAAGACAAGGTCTGTCGTTTGATTCTGTCACATCACCTAAAGACGGATGCTTATTAATTCATCCCTGCAGCAACTCAACCACAGCAACCATGGATCTCGTCAACTCCCCAGGTGCCGCGGAAGCGTTCCAACACTGCATGGATCGCCTCGCGCAGAGCCCAGAATACCAGACCCCTGCCATTCAAGACATCATCTCTGTGCTCAAAGAGAACTTCGCCACCGTCACGAACGAGATGAACCTCCTGCTTGCGAACTGCCTCGCATTTCTTGTCCAAACCGATTTTATGTCGATGACTCCAACCGTTGCCGCGCATATCACCCTTTGTTCAGTCTACGAAAGAGCGTCACGCCGAAAGAAAGGAATAAGCTATCCAGATTGGTTCTTCCTCGCCTCCGTCTACGGACCTGCCCACGAGAAACTTCGCTCCTACCGAGACTAGTTGTCTTCTGCTTGGGGTGTAGAGTTTCCCGCCGACAAGATCATCTATCCCGCCAACAAAAGTGAGGCACAACAGGAAATCCTCTGGTGCGCGAAGCCGATCCCAGCTTTTCTCAACGAGTCCACCTTCGAGACTAGTGGAGATTTCCCCCCTGTAAGTATTTGCAATTTATTTAAAAGTGAGAAAAAACGCTTATTGAATACAGGCCACCGTCCAAGCAGCCGAGACATCGGCTCCCGCTAACACTGGAGAGGTAACGCTGGAGGTCAGAGTCGCCGATTTAGAGAGCCAGCTTGTGAAAACTTTGGATCTGCTGCTACGCAACTTTGGCATGCTGAAAGGGGCGCTCAAGGATGTCAAAGACGCGTTCGAGTCAATTGGAATCACTCACGACAAGATCGATTCGCTCAGAGCAGAATTCGAGGAGAACAAGTTGGTTGGTAAGGTGGTTGCGGCCTTAGTAGCAGCCAGTGAAGCATCGGCTCAACAGGCCAAGTCCAATGGTGATCATCCTATGGAGGAAGCACAGTAACTAGACACAACAAGGAGGAAAACGTCGTTGGACTGGGGAGACAAACATGTAGACACATGGAAACTCATGGAGGTGTAGATTGAGGACCGGATTGTCTTATGTTATCTTTGTCTTGTGGAAGAGATATGTCGGGTGGCCTAGATGTACGTTTCTGTCTATCTGCAACAAGATTGAAGTGATAGTTAGTGGCTTGATACATTATCTTGAGCCGACAGTATTCCATGTTCCGAGATTAAAGTTTTAACGTTATCATCGCGGTATCAATAACACCGTTTTATCTCGAGAGGCTGGACCCTAAGCTTACCAAAAATGAATAACGACAAGTACTCTCAAGTGCATACCAAGCAAGCAACAACTGATATTTTCCTAAATCTAGGTAGATTCAGAGTAGGTCACCCAAGAACTCAGTTTAATTGCATTGCCATGGGTTGAAAACCCCGTGTTCGTCAGTTTCTACCTACCTATCAAATGTTCTACTCCGGTCACGCCCTGAACATAAACGTTCCCAAGCAATATGGTCCTTCAAAAAAGCTGCCGGAGAGTTCACCCCGCCATCATCTACATGACGACCTCAGTTCCTGCCAGGGAATCAGCCTCGAGCTCCTGAATGAACTCAAACGACAGACCATTTTCGCAATACGGCAACAATGGCCAAGCAATGAATGCAACATCACAAATCCGCTCGGGATGAGCTCCATTCATCTTCTTCCACTCATCCCAGATCTTGTCGTATTGACGCACGAGACGAGGAGGGCATTCAGCATCAGTGGCCAGTTTATGTCTGAATGTACCCGTCGGTCGAAGCCCCAAGAACCAGCGCCGAAAACCAAGAGGGAGTCGTGTGCGCCTGAGTGCCGAATTCGCGAAGCGAAACGGGAAGTCAAGACCCATGATTCGGAATCGCTCGTTGGGATAACGTTGAGGAAGCCTTCGGGCCATTTCAGTAGCTGCGCTTCTCTGCCCTTGGAATACGAATGCTCGGACGGCAATGGTTGATTCTGAACAGACATTACGGACCATTCTCTCATTACAGGAATTGTCAACGTAGAAGCCCATGCCTCGGCCGAGATGGTCAAGAATTCCGATGAGGCGCAGTTCGCCTACGTGGTAGATCATGACGGTTTGCTGGGGGCGGGGAGGAGGGACGGCCGGTTGGGCTGCATTAACAGAGTTAGTGTTTTGCGTTCCAGCTTCCTCGGGAGCCGTTTCGTTATTGGAAGAGGAGGGAGGGGCGGGAGCGGCTGTCTTTTGGTTAGCGGACATGTTGATCGAAATAACTTACCCTCCAAGATCTTGATGAGGACAGGACGGCTGAGTTTGCGATACTGGACGGATAAACGTATGGTGTAGATGAAGTCTGGGGTGAGTGAGAATAAGGTCGAGGGAGAAAGAGAAGATTATGTAGCTTGCTGAACACAAGTTCGATTGGCTCTGCGAACAGTGAATACACAAACCACTGGCTAAACACACTCGGCCAGTGTTTGTCGCTGGTTCATGTTCTTTGTTTCCCCATGCTTCAATCTTCTGAACACAGTGAGTGGTTAATTGGGAGTTACGAAATCTGTGTCCTTTCAAGTTCGACACCAGGTCTTATCAGTTTCAAGGAAAGACTCAAAAGGATAGCGAAGCGATCAAACAGAATAAGGCACTAAGTGCTAGAGTTATGGAAATACGCACTGAGGTAAATAAATCCTAAGTTTAGATGAGATTTACCTAAAATGATTGAAAGGCCCGCAAAGATGAATTCTCAACACAGCGTGCATCCTCTCCATTTCTCTCTTCCTTCAACGCCATCCTCCACCGCTTCGTATGTACCACAACCAGCCGCAACGCTGAACAACTATCTAAGTTTTGACTTTACTGCTTCTTTACTGATTAGAAAATAATGCGCGATTGACCGCTTGTTTCTGCGGCTACTTTTCGTCGATATCTAGGATCACTGGTTCCCCTGTCGCTGTGTTCCAGTGTGCCGACAACGGAGGTACTCAAAATGTCAGTTCCCCTTACCATGCCACCTCCAGTGAGATGTCTAATTGCACAACTGAGGCTAGGGAAAGTAGATACCGTCACTGTGTGCCTTGTCTTGAGCTTGTCCTCGGTTGGGTTCCCTCTCACCGCATGAACAGCGACCATGAGAGTGGAGAGGACTGCAGCGTAATTACTTGTGCGCTACGCAAGAAGAGTAAGCACCTGCAAGATGAATCTGGCTCCTGTAACTAATTGCCTGCTGATGGATCCATGGGCTGTGATCAGTGTGAGGAGAACGGCCGTGGGACTGTGAATCGACTTCACTGCCCATGCAAGGTGCTAGCTGACATTGCATAGGTCTCCCGCGAGATTCTCAGAATGATCCGGGACTTCGCGTATTACCGAAAGCTCCAATGGTCAGGCGACGCTGACTACCTGCTCCATGTCTTAAGTAGTTGACCTCACTGGCGTCATGTTGTCACTGACACTGGACAGACAGACACGACGCTCCACAAGGACCTTCGACGTGTCCACCAAGAGCTCACCAAGGCTACCCAAGCCGATATCGATGGTGCTAACTCCGGTGCTGCCGAAGAATCTACTGCCAGCATTGCCGCCGAGAGCAGCGCGGAATTCCAGCGTGATCTGGCCATTGAGAATCTCAGGGTTCAAATCGACATCAGCAATTCTCTTCATGCTCTCGTTGGTATTTTCCACACCACCCACTTCTGTAGACAACTCGCGAGCGGAAAATCTGTTGTGCGAAACGGCTATCCGATGGTCCCTCCTCGTGTCGGTCCTAATACTCTGCATCAACGATTCTGCAATACCGAGCCTGCGGGATCGGATGGAGCTGAAGAGTCCAGTAACAGCGCCGGGACTTTGAATGCCGGTGGCAAAAAGCGAGCTGCTCCTGGTAGTGGAGGAGAGGGTGCGGGCGGCAGAAAGAAATTCAAGACTAAATAGTCGCAGGAAAGATATCTCGTGTCTTGGAATTAGGTGGTAGCGCGAGTTGGTCCGCCAGATTACAATCCTGTTGCTAGATGGATGCTGAACAGGGAATAATGGGAGAAATCTGAGGCGCAGAGGATTCATGAAAACAATAAACACACAACAACGAATCAAAATGGTCACGGTGTGGAAATTCGAATTGTGGAACCTGCTCGTATCAATTCACTATCCAAACTCTGTTCGATCCCCAAGCTGCAGGTGTCATGGAATCAAAGACAAACAATCCAAGCGAGTAGTTGACATGACGAGACGGTTGGTGATATTTGACCAACGAGTATACTTAGACTAACAGTACCGGCAAAGCCTCCAAAGGCTTGGTGAGGCCCTGTACCATAGGACTTTCCCCCAAGATGCGCACGGGGATTTTGTATCTGTTGGAAGGCGACTCGTCTATTAGCTCATAGGGCATGAAAATAATGGCTCACTCAGAAGCAGAACCTTAAATACTTGACGGTGCTCGGCAAAGCCTCGCCTGGTTTTACAGATCGGAGCTGCATCGCCATCCTGCGATGACCAGCCTGAAGAGTTGTCATGGATTCCTTGCTAAGGACAGTCACCGCGATGCCGTAAATAGATTCGGTATTACTAGCGGTAGCAATTGTGTCAAGGGCAGGACGGAAGCCGGATTTGGGACCCTGGTAGACTCGGGCGTTGGTGCTGATGTCTGAAAGAGCCACTACCTTCGTGTCCAGGCCAACATCGTTTCGAAATCGAAGTCCAATCAAGGTGCCATCTGCGTCAGGCACTCCCACGGGCTTAAAGTTCGGAGATAAGTCGTGGCATATACCCTTTGTGATCTTTGTGATCCTCAAGGTCAATTCCTGAAGTTTCCCCCGAAGAAAGGGATAGTTTTCGTGGCGGAGCTTCGATAAAGTCGGCTGGCGGAAGGATCGAGAGCGGCGCTCATCATGAACCTCTGCGTTTATGGGGTTAGCTGAGGTTCGCCCTCGGGTCGTGCGATCTTACTAAAGCTTGGTTGTGATCTTGGGCATAACGGTAGCGTGGAGAAAAGTGCTGATGATGTGTGGGATGAAATTGAAGAAATGAGCTCGAACCGTTGAGAGTGAGTGAGCGACACATAAAAATCGTTGGCCTGGGACAATGCCCACACAGAGCGAGACAAACCCGCTCCACATTGCAAATGTCCATTCAGACGAAAGACCCCTACTTCTTCTCAGTGAGGTGAACCTATCAAGCAGGAACTATCTCTACGAACCAAGTCTTCTACCATTCCGGATTTCTCACTAGCAGGCAGGCAGGTATATCGACACAAAAAATGCCATGACCTCATCGCTCATTAGAAATGTGTCTCGAGAATGGCGGTTGGCTTACAACTCAGGGCCTTTGTATTGTACGAGATTCAGTGTCAGCACGGTGAATGGCGGAATCTCAAAATACCACAGATGAAGGCCGATAGACAATGAGCTCAGGCGTGGCTGTTGAACTCGTGGCCCTAGAAAATATCGATACTTGTTTGAGGAACAGACAAACCACAGACGGCTTAGAGAAAATGGTTTCAGTTACCAGGTCCGGGTTGAGACATGCCTGGATCAAAATAGTGGCGGGAAGAGACGAAGAAGAATTCAGGCACTTGATACTAAAAGTTTTAGAGTTACTGCATTGAAAAACTTAGTCTATCATCAAAATCTATTTTCACCATAGAAGCCGCCATGTATGAAGGGATAAAGGTGTTTTATCATGAGTCTCTGTTTCCGTGCCTGTCTAGATATCTCACTTCCAAAGCCACCAACCATACCTTCAGGACTCACGATGAGCAGAAAGCGTGTTGACCAGCCCCGTTCAACTGAAGAGCTTTCAAACGGCAGAGTTGACCACCCCAGGGGCGGACAACACCATTCTCCCCTCCTCAAACCACTTCCTCCAAGACAACTGCTTTTTCCTCCATACAACCACGGGGCAAAAGACGATAAAGGATGCATATTGTAGCAGTGAATAGCGCTTACCTTGAGCTTGTGAAGATCTTGGAGGCGAACAGTACCGTGAAGGTGATGAGGATGAAACAGAAATCAGGAAACCAAGAAGAAAAGAAGCATTGTATATGCTGTTTGCGTTGAGCAGATGAGTGAAGCGGGGTTGCACTGGATATGAATCATGATGGCGAGTTTGTGTTACTCGAGACTGGTTTGCGTTGCCCCAGAATGTCACCAGTCCATGAATTGTCTTGCGTAAACATCTCATATAGCCAGAAGTTGCTCTCTTATCGTACTCTGACGTCCATTTTCGTTTCAGTCACACTCCTGGCACAATCGTTGCAACATCGTCAATTAAGTTTGCGCGACGCCCCATAATGTTTAAGTTTGCGTGACTGATATGTGGCGCTGAGTTTCGTACCTCAGGTACCCAAGTCTGCTACCTTATGGATGACTTTGAACGCTCCATCAAAGTCCTTGACAGACTCCTGTTCCATTACATCTACTGTAGCCGCCGGTCTGTGTAACCACCACCGCCCAACAAGATACCAATCCCGACGCCACTTCAACAAACTCTGCACCCTCAACATCGGTAATTCTCGGTTTCATTTCATCCTTTTTCACCCCAAAATGAAAGCAAAACACTACCTTGAGTTTTCACCTCGAGGCAAGCCTGGTGTCCTATTCTCAGGCCAGGTTCCACCAGCCAAGGAGGTTGAGAAATCTACTCATGTCCGTCGACAGCACATGTACAACTACATCACCTTCCTCCGGCCGGAGATCGGCCACATGATCAGCGAGTACGGCAGAGTGGCGATAAAGACTGTGTGCGAGCAACTCTATGCCGGCAACGTCCGCTCCACACCGGAGCGATGGTTCGTTCTACAGTGCGACCGCGCCATGTGGAGAGCCTGCTGTGAGTCTTCACCAACCTCTTGTGACCCCGTGCTTATCTTTTAATTGTTGATAGTCACGCCTCTTGGCGATGATGGCCCTGAATGGCCATGGCCGAATATCAAATACCCATCGAAAGTTGAACGAGGCGAGCTGGCAAGTGGACGATATGCACACTACTGCGAAGAGAGAAGGTATAGAGATGCTATCACGGAGAGGGAAAATGCAGCAATAAAGCCCAAAACCGAGGATGTAGAAGCTGCCCAAGCTGCCGACCCCAACAGCCAGTTCATCGTCACATCGCAAGCCCCTCTCCTTAACACCGGAGATCCAGAACCAATTGATACCGATCTCGACATGAGAGTACGTATGTGGGATACCGAGATCCGAAAACCTTTTTCAGAATGCGATGCGGTCGGACCTTTTGAAATCGAAGCAACTGTCCCTCTGGAGTGGTATGTGACCAAAGATTTGGCAGCGATCAACAGCTTTCTTCCTCCCGGTATCACCATCAAGCTGAACATTACCAATAAGTCGGTGTTTGTGACTGTTGTTGACATGTTTTCTCATCAACATTTTGTCGAGGTTTGGAAGTTTCTACGATCGTGGGGGATGATGACAAAATCGAGGGTTGGTAGTGAGCCGAAGACTTTGTTGGAACATTTTCAGGGATTCAAGGAAGCAGGTGGATTCTCATGGGAGACTTGACTTCTTTAATAAGTTTCTGTACTCATGTCAGGCTATCAAAACATCCCGCTGTCTCGCTTTACTCTCAGCTGTAGTCTGTAGCTCTGCAATGTCGGCCTTCGCCTCATCTTATCACAGGCTTCAGCCGCCCATGTTCGCGTGGATGTGATGAATCATGGCGGCAATCGCATAGACAGACTTATCAATAGACACTTACCTCGATAATGGATTAAGTATTTGAATCTTTATATCCATTCATGATTTAGCTTTGGAGCTCTTTCAACTCTTCGCTTTGAGTGGGGCTGGCTGTTCCAAAAATTAGTCGTTGAACAATTGAGTCCCACCAAACCTTCACCTCGCACACAACCCAAAACATCGAACGGAACTCCTCCAAATTGTTATCCTCGACCAGAAGGTACTCGACATCTTCATTTGAGGATACTTTACTGGGCTCGGATGGAGCATTGTTCTGTATGTTTCTGATTCACTCATTTTGGCTCGTGAGTATTGAATGAGGACGTGGAGGTCTGTCTGTCTGTACGTGTCAGCTTTAGTCTCCAATAGTTTTTGTACTATAACGAATCGTTTTTGAGGCGACTGATCGATCAGAACTAAAGCATTTTCTAGATGAAAACTGAGATGGTAGGTGATTGAAGTGGGATTGGAGACGTGGCAGCCTGCTGAGCTTTATTCTATTCTCATCAAGAAGTTGAACAAGCGACTGTCGACCCGAAGGAATATATTTGAGTCTCACTCACAATACGAGAAGCGGCTTCAGTGGTCCAACATATGAATTGCTAGTGGTTTACCCGCAAGGACGCATTTCCAACCACAGGTCATGTGTATCCAAATAAGCCGATGATCGGCGTAAGCGCACGATATTCCCTGATTGGTCCTGGTGTATGAATCAAAGTTCTAGGACAATCCAATGACGATGTGACTCAGCCACGAAGTCCACATACTCTTACTAACGATTATGGCCGATATCCTAAAAACTATAATAAAATTACCCTCCCCCTCCCAATAGCTTGTCCTAGGTATCTTCTCAGTCTCGAGCAAATAAACATCCACTTGCATCAAAACAATGTTCACGCTTTTTCAAAACCTCCCTCCAGAGCTACGCATTCAAATCTGGCATTATGGATTATCAGAACCCCGCGGCACAGGTATTTGCATTTGGAAGAAAGGCTGCTGGATACCAAAATACCTGACACCTGGGGACTCGGACTATTGCCCAGATGTCGCCGACAACATACGTTTTGAGTTTCGGCACGATTTATTATCAACTCCAGTGAAGATACCGCTCGTAGACGTCAACCTTGAAGCGCGCCGCGTGGCACTAGCTTGGGCTCGCGATAACAACAACATCAAAGTCCATTATAGCAAAGGCAAATATCACTTCGAGGTCAAGATGGACAATGAATTAGATGCCCTCTACGTCCCAGAGGACCAAATACATGACTTGGTCGTGGAACCTGTCGATCGTATGTTCGAACCGGATCTTGAGCAGAGAAACCTTAGCTGCATGTCATACGTGACCAGTTTTGCTGTATCGGAGAAACTCTTCGACGACAACAGCAACGAAACACTTGACATGTGGGATTGGTACGATCGTGTCGAGAGACTGTATGTCGTTGTTGGGAAGCAACCCGATGAAAACTTGCAGTGGGAGATAGACACATCACGAGGAACAAGTTTGTACTGGACAAAAGAGAGCGGAGAGTTTGTGTTGGGTGAGGGAGAGGATATCTGTGATAAAGGTCTTTGTAAGAGGATTATCGATGATAAAATGAAGCTACAGCATGTCCTCAAAAATGCTCATACGCATAGTGAGAACTTCAGATTAGAGATTCGAGTATGCTCGGTTGTTGGAAGGTGAGCGAATTAATACCTTATTAATTTGACCAACTTGGCTTTCTCCATAATATGGAAGACGGGTGACATCATAAAGGCTCAGGGAACCATAGTATCATCTAGAAAAATAGACACGTCCCAGTTAGAGCATCAAATTGACATGCCCAGTCAGGCCAGCTAATTAGTCCGCCATTTAGCCTACTATAAATAATTCCTGCAACTTTCCCTTACTGTATGTTTTTTCCTCCCCTTATTTCTTATAAACTCCTAATTATTTTCTTTATTATAGTATTACTTACTGCTAATCTTTAAGAGTATCTTATATGAGTATATAACCCTAAGTCATAAATACTATACTTTTATAGAAACTCTTAATATTTGTTTCGGATTTTCAGAGGCAAAATATAACGCGTTGACCGCTATACCATAACAGCAGAACTACAATAAATGCACCAATTCTCAAAATCTTGGTCTTGCTCATGTGCTTCTGGTGCGCAAGTTCGTGCTGCACGCTTGAGCTAGGCTTCGTATGCATCTAACAACCTTTACAGCCTGTTCGTGTCACGGTACTGAGTGACAATACCAAGCTACTTTAGCATCCGAGTCCGGTATGGTGTAGTGGCTAACATTTCGCGCTCTCATAATCTGAGAGATCAGTACCGCGGAGCCCAGGGTTCGATTCCCTGTACCGGAGTATGCTTTTGCTAGATATTGTGTTAACTCTCTTTTTGCTCATGCTTGGAAATACTTCCATTGTCATGGTTCACTCCTATTCTAGCACATCACGTCTAGCTCTCGTGCTGATTTGTGCTCCTC
The DNA here is from genome assembly GCA_002980475.2 of Fusarium beomiforme. Taxonomy (NCBI): domain Eukaryota; kingdom Fungi; phylum Ascomycota; class Sordariomycetes; order Hypocreales; family Nectriaceae; genus Fusarium; species Fusarium beomiforme. Next base: position 27,360 of record PVQB02000193.1, read on the forward strand.
CAGTAAATGCGTTTTAGAATTAAAACAAAATATTCTGTATTTTCTTCGTTTGTGAACCCTCACTTGGTCTATCTTGCATATAGATATCTGGATTCGCTCTGTATTATCAATGGACAGCCTCCTCAAAGAGCCTTTATGTATCCATTGCGCAGACAGAGTTCTATGCCTCATCTGTCCATTTTGCCCCACAGCTATATGCCAAACCCCAGTCATCAAGAACGGCCGATCGTATTTGGACCTGGTTTCTCTGCAACCGAATAAGCCATTATTCGCCCGCCGCAGATAGAGGTTCTACTCTTCTGGCGCTTACTTGAACTCTGAATAAAGCTGTTCATCGACCACCTCTTGTATCTGATCTTGCAGATTTCCATTGTGTGTCTCTGTACAGCTTGACAGGCTCTGACATGAAAGCGTACTGAAGATGGACGCATTGAACCAAAAGTCAGTGTTACGAGCAAGCAACAGACTCCTTCTGCCAAGCGTCCCAGATTGCCTGGAAATTTCTCAATCTTTCAGCTTTGTCTTCGTCTGTCGGGTTCGCAGTGACAATTTGATAGAATGTCTCAAGTGTGTAATTCTCGAAATCTTCGGGGGTGAGACTTTGCACAAACGCAAGCCTAGGATAACCACCAGTGACAAACAAGGTGGTGCATGTAGTATCTGTAATGTGCTTTGCTTCGGTACAAGAACTGGTTCCTTCTCAGCGTCAACGCATCACGCTTCCATCATTCATTTCTCCTGAGGGGTTCTGGCAGACTTGACGGGAGAGATTAGTCCAGGTGAGCTATGAGCTCCCAATGGCTAGCTTCAATAGCGTCCATTATGGTGTAGGGGTGAAATGGGACGAACCCCTCCACTTGGCCTGGAGGAAAGATTTGGGAAGAAATGGTTTGCAGAACAATTATTTGATCTGGTTCATGCTATCGAACAAAATTTGCCTTTGGTGGTAGGATATGTTGCAATAGCAATCGAACCTTAAGAACCTCTCAATGAATCTCAACTTGACGTCTGAACGTGCCTTTTCCAGTGAAAACATTCTCTTATCATCCTGCTCTCGATATGTCTTATAGGCGTTGCAAAGTTCTGGTACTAAGTTTTGAGCGGTGTCCAGCATCGGAGGTTCAGGTTGCCTATTGCCGGTCATCTTGTGCAATTCAATAGTAAAATGCAGTTCAACATTGGTTCGACTTTTTCTTCTATCTCTGACACTGTCAAGTGCCTAAACTAGAAGCTAAGCAGGCTAAAGTTTACAGAGAATGCAGCAACTAGAGGAAGAACACATTCATGACCGTAAAACTTGAGAAAGTCTCGTAAATGATATCCCAAGAGCTGAGGACAGTTTCTTCGTAAGGTTCCTAACAAAGTGGGCGAGGATATGATGATATGCCGCATTTCTTCGAGAGAAAGCTGGTCGAGGATGTTGAGCTCTGGAGGTAGTTTGGAGAAAATGTCTGGGCATCTTTGATTTGGTTGTCTTCGTAATAAGGTCATGTTGAAGGTAAAGGGCAGACTACGGAAAGTACCGTTCGGCCTAGCCACGGCATTTAAATATATCGATTCGAATATGACCCAAACTGATCGTAACAGAGGATTGACTCATATGTAAATCGATGACTGCGAAAGTCAACTTAAGCGCCATAGAGTTTGTTCCCCGCGCATGTTATTGCTGCAATGTTGAGATGAGAAACTTTAAACAACAGAGACATCTCACCATTGGTTCTTTACGAGAGCTCGTTCTCCGAAAACCGGATCTTCATCTATGTCTGGAAGGGCTGATACTCTGGGCATTGAAGCCCCGGTAAGTAAAGCTCAATTATTGTGGTGTATGATTCATGCCCGGGTTTGTTTGGAAGCCCCATGAACTGAGCTTTTCCCAATCTTCCAATCAGACTGAATGCAAATATAATTGCCGAAGGCTAATTATTTTCATCACTATTCAGGGGTTTATTGGTAGTGCTGGCTGTTGGGATGGCTTATTACTCGTGATTGCAAAGTCAGCGCTGTTCCAGGGGACACGACAGCGCTTCACTAATAGTACCTATCAACGCCATTCTCATAATCTCATGAGTATATCACACTTGGTTTTCAGTGACAAAGTTGATGGAATGAGGCGATCGTCTCAATAGTCTTACAAGAACCTTACAATTAAGCAAGAAACGTCTCAAGAAAGACTTTCTACAACGGAGACCATCAATAATAGGCCTACCTGCTTCATTGTCGCCCTCAATGCTGAGACATACATGTTGATTCGTTTGCACAAATTAGTCATGCTTCTCTAGAGGACTTACCCTGCAGTCTGCTCAAGTGTCATCTCCACGAAGGACACTATTGGTTGGTGCGCTACCACACCAGTCCCGACAGTTTGGTAGAGGCTAAAGTTCTTGCCAATTGCGAGTGATATTAATATGGGACTGTCTCTGAACCCTGTTAGCGTAGTCTCTAGTCAAGTCTCTTCAGGCAGATAGAGAGCCATTAAATTACGCGACTGACGTACCTCAGAAAGCGTTTGAGAGTCGAGCTCGGCAGACAGTTCTGTGATTATGACATGAATGTTTAGGAATGCTCAAGATCCTTGGGCTACAACATAACCATTACTATGCGTTAGATGCCAGGCGTCGTTGTCCAACAGAGTTGTAATTCTGGACCGTCACTCGACCCCAAAAGTTGAAGGCTTGTGGGGCGAAAGGGATCTGTTTAGCATCCCAACACTGGACAAGGATCTCCTCAAAATTCTCAGATAATACATACATCCGAGCGCACAGGTCCTCCAAATTGAGGATCATACGATGATCAACCCTCCTTAATTCTATGAATGCAAGTGTTTGAACGCCTCTGGAAATTGAGTTTGGTAGCTGTGTGATATCACCAAGTCCTTGCATGGTGGAGCCGGGATCACCAATGGCCATCTCGTAAATTCACCGGAACTAACATCCGTCCTCACCCCTGTCGACACCCTCGTTAGACAGACGTCTGATCACATGAGTAACTTGCCCTGCGTGACATGGACGCGAATGTGACTTGTACCAGTGTCGAAATAACAAATTCCTTGAGAGTCTTCAGCTTATGATAGACGTTTCTATTTTTTAAGGAGATTTGCTACCCTGTCGCTTTTCAATAGACAGGTTTCTTGCATCTGGCAAGACTTTCACGCTCGCCCTGCCAGCAGTCCTCATGGTATCTATAAATAGATGGTACCTCTGTCCTGCGTCGCAATATGTTGTTGGTTCGCTCACTGGTCCCCCAAAGGGATCCGGTTGGCTGCTCTAGTGAGAAGATGGTGGAAGACCCTAGCCACACCAAACTCCTGGCAAGCAGGGATATACACAGAGAACCAACATAAATAACCAGCATAACCTGGCATTCCCTCATTTCCCCCTTTTTCTTACCTTTACTGCTCAAGATTCTACTTGACCTTCAATCAAGCGGCCTGGAAAGAATCCAGAATGAACGCAATTGTTGACGCAGCCAACGACAGGGTGAAAACTCTCTGGGCTCCCATTATGCAGTGGAGCAGCGAGCTCAATATAATCAAGAGCCCTGGGGAGGTGTATGAGCAAAAGCGTGAAGTGCTACGAGCTCGATTTGACAATGAGCTTCGCCAACTCATGCACCATCAAAATGGCCCTAATGAATACCAGATGCGCTCAGATGCGCTTCTGAAACATGCCGGCGAGCTTAAAGAGCTAGAGATCCAGTTCAAGCAGACAGTCGCTTTAATGGAACGAGATTTTGAGGAACGGTTGGAGGCTGCGCATACGAGACTTGCTTGTGGTATGCTAGAGGCTTTTGGCGATGCCTTATTCGATCCAAGCGTTCAACACGTATTGTCGCAACGTCTAGCTCAACAGAACTCAGCGATTGAGGTTACCGCCCAAGAGCAACCCAACAAAACGTCAAAGAGGGATATTGGTCTTGGAGCGAACCCCGAAGCAGCGATAGAAGGAACCATTCACCAAGATAGAGACAACATGCTACCTCACCCAGGTCAAGACAGCTATACCCTAGGAGACCAAATGCTGGAACAGATCTCACCACCAACTGAAGCCAGAGCATTGGCACCAGCTGAGACCTGTGATCAACAGCAGAGTACGGCTCAACCGATGACTCCAGTCTCAGCGTCAACGCCAAGTCAGAGAACAGACATAGCATCAAAGTCACGCACAGCTGTGGGCGAGGCAGAAAAAACAGGTTCACAGACTACTCAAGCCCCAACACCAACAGAGGAGAGCCAAACTTCAGAAACAATCATTGTCCGAGGAATGAGGCCAACTGAAAAAGCAAAGTCAACCACAGGAAGAACCACGACTTATAAATGGAAAACAGAGCCCAGGGCCGCCTTGCGAGCCTCGGCTTATGAGGATCAGACAGCCCCCACTATGAAGAGCGGAGGCGATCAGAACAGCGCATCGCTTGAGGGCTCAGATAGCAGTTCGTCGCCTCCAAATTCTCTGATAGTTCATCTCCGCGCTCCTTTGAAAAGGCTTCAAACGACAACAACCAACCAGCCACAGAAGCGACAGCGAGTCTCTCCTAAGCCCCCCACCACAACAGAGGAACGAACAATCCAGTTTGATCAAGTATATCAGAATGGAAACGCCAAAATCAAGTTCATAATTACTGAATGGCCACCAGAAGCTCAACAGTGGTATATTCTAGAGTGCAGAGAACACAACACACACTTTATCAGGCATCCAATAATAGAAGCTGCTCAGCATCTTGCTGTGATGCATGGGATGGTCAACGAATATTCCTTGGCAGTCAAGATGCTTGGAACCCGTGTTCTCAACTGCAGTGCAAAATTGGCTGCGCAGAATAATACAATAGCAAAGCAAGCGTTTGATCAAAACTTGAGGCTAACTACTCGAATCATTCTTCCAGAAAATGCAGATTCGGCTCAGCGCATTGAAGTCATCCCTGTTGTGGGTGAGATATATGCTACCAACTATCCCAACCTCAGCCATACCTACCCGATTCTCGTTATCCCGTGGTCGGCCTTTGATCGCTTTGTATGGAGAGAAAAGCTACTGAACGAGACTCCGTCATGCTATCTCTTTCAAAAGAAGGTCGATCAGTATCCACGAGGATGGGCCAAAGGTTACGAGGATGGAGGGCCCTTGTTTAAGTCTAGAAAATACCCAGTCATCTACTTTGATAAGTCAAGCTTTCCCGACCGTTGCAATGTCGGCTGGGTTCCTATTTTGAGCTTCAGGATATACGATCCCAACAACACCGATGTTGTCCACACGTCACTTGTGTACCGATATCTTCGGTATCAAGATTTTCGGTTGACTATTAAAGATCCCCGGTTGGCTGCCAACCGTCGTCGCTCCCCAGAAAGATGTATTATTATTTCGGATGACAGTGATGGCGAAGATACAAACATGGGAGCACGTGTGAAGCGAGAGGATGAGGAGCGGGCTGAAATTGTTTCTTATGGCGGTCAACAGAGTAAGCATGTGAAGCTTGAAGACAAAGAAAGAACTTGTGAAGCCGATTCCGGAAATCAAACTCATCAAGAAGCGCAGCAGAGTACCCAGGTAGAAACTTCAAACTGGATCATCAAGACGGCAGCTAGCTATGCCTCTGCCTGCCCCGAAAACACTGCAGATACCTCTCATCTGAATCCCCAAAGACATTCACAGCCTACCTCCACTGCCACTACAAAGCGACCAATCCAGGGTCCATGTGAAAATCTGGCAGAGACACTTGCCGCCGAAGCTCGGGCAGCGATGCTTGCGTTGGAACACGCCAGGAAGTTGTCAATTTCATCAGTTCAATGAATGATCATATCGAGCCTGGGGTACTTAGAATTTGGCTACGAGGAAGTCTTGCGAAGTAATATCATTGCTGGAAGCTGTCACATTCCTCTTAGTGCTTCAACTATCTTAGCTTTTGCAGTATTCAGGCTACTATGACTTATAATACCCCTTTATAACTATAAATCTAATGATAAGGAACTATTTCATGCCTCCAAGTTACAAGTTTACACTGTTTGCTCTGGATTAATTTGCTATATGGTTCCTTCCAACATGTCCACCATTATAACCCAGAACGCCGAACTAATGCTGGGAGGCAAAAGCATCGGCATAAATATCCATATCAGCAACGAATCCATTCAATCTTGTTGGTGTCCATCCTAGGAGCTGCTTCGCCCGGTCAGACGAGCCTCGTAGACTGGTACCCATTGCTTCCGCAAATAAATCATCCCCTGGGCCTACCAGCTTACATCCTCCCTTGACCTTCCAGTGCGAAGACAAGGCTCCAAAGATCTCAGCCATGCTTTCTTGGCTTGTGACTAAGTCAAAAACAGGATAAACGGAAGTGCTGTTAATGAGAGAAAGCTTCTCTATAGCCTTCTGGAACCCAGTAGCAACATCGCTGACGTGCACCAAACCAGGTCGAGAGTCAACACTCAAAGGGACCTGAATGGTGTCTGAAGATCCATCTCGGGAGGCTTGGAGGAGTGGAAGAATAAAGGCCGTCCAAATTGTACTCTCGCCACCGTAAATGAGCGCCGGCCGTAGAACAGCCACGTCGAGAACGTCAGAAGAGGCCAAAACGGCATTCTCTTGGTTGACGCGCCATGCGACAAGACGCGCAGGCGGGGTAACAGCATCAGGTCCCGCAATATCTAAATCGTTGACCAGCTTGTCACTTGATCCGTGAACCCAAGTGCCAGAGCAGTAAATGAATCCAAGCTTTGGCATATGCGTGAGGCCCGCGGCTTTCGCTTTGTTCAAGCGTTCCTGACCAACAGCTTTCACCTCGGCGAGGAACTTAGCAGACTCCTGGTTTGCTCCCGAAACGTCAAGGACAATGTCAATATTGAACTTGCGAATGGCATCCAGATAAGCGTCCGGCTTGTGGATGGGGTCGGGGCAGATCACGGGAGTGACTTCGGCGATAGCTAGAGATTTGGCTTTGGCTTCATTGCGGGCGATGCCGTAGACTCTGTGTTGACCACTGTTGACGAGAACCTCGCAAATTCTGCGGCCGAGATAACCAGTGGCGCCGATGATGAGAACTTTAGGCATTGTGGATGTTTTGTGTCTTTTCTTGGTCAGTAACCAAATACGCAGCGGTGAGATTGGAAGAATGAGAAGTGTGATACTGTTATAATTGTTTTCTATACTGGTTTGGAATAACGCAATTCTGTCATTTGTAGTCCTTCCCTCTTATAATAAAACACTTGACACCATCACGGAATTTACATTCGGACCTATCAATTGGATGTTTCCCTAAGAGGTCTCTTCAGGAATAGTGCTGATGTCTCAGCGGCGGATTAACCGCCGGAGATAACGAACGCCGGTGCTAACGGAACTAAAAAAACCATATCGGGAAGCACCCACGGAATTAAGCCATCTCAAACCTAGAAATGAACTCTTCCTCAATCTCCCCAAAGAAAACGTCCCAGAGTGAAGAGAATTGTTCTTTGAGGCCATCGCGCTCGTCTTCAGTCCAGACCCGACCTCCTCGGCTCCAACGCACAGTCTCCTTTGCATAAGGCATAGGTTGGTTATAGTCAAGTGTCATGAATGGCCCTAGCGCGATTGGTTAGCATGATCTCGGGTACTGACGGGTATGTGCATACAGAGCCCTGCGGGCAGTCCAAGACTCTCATAGCATCGTGGCTCAATATCCGTCATCCGTTTCTTGATCCAATCGTGGAATTGCCGGAAACCTTCCACTGCGAGAGACGATATCCGAACGGAGTAGAATCTGAGGATGAAGTTATCGTGCTTCCAGATGAGATCAACCACTGGAACTCGGATGAGTCGTGCGTCAAGACTTGCAGTAGTACCAACTTCGACACATTCTGCTAGAGTCAGCTTACCTGAAAGACTAGATGGGGAATTGTCAAGGTGCTACTCACTATCAAAGTCGACATCTGGTGGACCGAGACCCAGCCTTTGAGATGCCAACCTCATGAATAACCCGATTCTTTCAAAATCAGGCGGATACATAATCAGTCGTGCCCTGTACTAGTCAGAAGTGCTCTTAACAATCCTCCGTTGAACTCACGCAACCAAAGTTCCTTCCAACTCCCAGTTATGTAGCGCCCCATTCTCGCGTAAGAAGACGTAACACGCCAACGAGGCTTTTCGAGTAGACCTTGTCGCAACTTTATTCACCACTTCATCAAGCTTAAGGAGCGATTTCTCTTTGATACCAAGCAGTGCATGATCGATAACTGTATTACCGGTAGCTACGGCATTCCAAGGCAGGGCTTTGTTAGGAAAATGGCGCTCAGCGTGGTCTTTGATCATTTGCAGGGCTGTTTTGTTGGACCAGTAAGCGGCTATATGAAGGACAGACCGGTCTTTATCATCAGCGATAGCGAAGATATCATCGAAAGTAGGGTATCTGTTTAGGAGCATTCTTGTGATTTGATGACATGCAAGGTCATAGGAATCTCGAGCTTGGAAAGATCAGTAAACGCAATGGCAAATAATAATTACACTTACACCCTGAAAAGCCTTCAATGGCTGTCGCAAGAAGAGTCTTGCCGGCTGGAGTGGTGGAATACTCTGGAAGTGGATCAAGATAGAGAAGGTACTGAATATGCTCAATCGGTACAAGACCATCAGCAGCTGCTAGTGAAATGAGATAGCCCGCGAATGTCACCCAGCTCCCTTCACGGTGCATCTTGTAGTCGTGCTTCAACGAGTACTTGACTCGGAGAGATTCTGCAAGTTTTCTCTCGTCATCGTAACCTTCGACGAGAAGTTGGGCAAAGACGGTGAGACCAGAATTACACTGCTCCTCCAGTATGTGTGTCATACTTTTGCTCTGGCGTTTCTCTGAGGGCAAGTGTTCCAGTGCCTGAACCAACTCTGGAAGAGCCTTGGGAAAGTAGTGCGCTGCAAAATGCAGTGCATTGCGGCCTCCTCCATCTTTCGTAAGGATATCAGCCCCTTGTCGAATAAAGGCACGAACAGCCTCGATATCCCGCCGCTCAATGGCGACATGAAGGAACAATCGCGGCAGATTCCACGAAGGATCATCGATGACCGTATTTGGAAAAACTCTCAAAAACGCCTCGACAAGAAAACCAGATCCTCTGAAAGTGCACATGGTCAAGAATGGATCTGTCGGTTGCTTCTTGTTCACGCGCCGCCGTTCTATCATTACAGATCGTGCTTGGTCGTCAGCAAGGAGTGAGATAATAGTTTCCAGCTTCTGTTCGTATCCCTTTCCTCCCACGGACATGCAGTAGACGCGTGTTCTCCTGAACAGAGCACTGAGTGCTTGTGCCTTGGCATCACTGAGCTGTCGCTGTGCTGAAAGACCAGAAATAGCTACCAAAGCCTCGGAAGCAGCTAGCATTCTATGGAGGAGTTCCACGTCAAGTTGTTGAGTTGCGTGGGCCATTGCAGTCGTAAAGTTCAGAAATCCATCCCATTCTTGGACTTGCCTGGTGGGGTCTCCTCCATACTCTAGCAGAAGCTCAGTTGCGACGCCCTGAGAATAGTCCCATGCAGCAAATGTTGTGTGGAGTGGAGTTGCGCCGTTCTTCATGGGGACATTGATATCGAGACCAGCTGATAACGCAATGTCGAAGATTTCCTCACAGTGTTCACGCTTAGAGAACTGAGTTAGTGAGTGAAGAATCGTCGCGCCGTGTAGACTCTCCCGGATTGTCACGTCAGCGCCGTCATCGATGAGGAGTTTGGCCATGTCGAAGTGGCCGCAGTGGCAACTCAGAAGCAATGGCGCCCATCCATGTGTGTTGCCGTGTGCATTGACATTAGCGCCAAGTTCAATCAGAGCGCGTGCCATTTCCAGATCATTCTTCGCAGCTGCTATCTGAAGCAGCGTAAAGCCATCTTCGTTACATGAGTTGAGACATTCAAGTCGAGTGACTTCGTTTTTGAACTCAGCTGTCCGGCCTGGGTCAAGATTCTCCTTCCCCGCAGATTTCAGACACTCCAACTGATCAAAGTCAAACACCGGGGTGTCCATATCAGGCTTCTCCTTCAAGAACAAAGGACTGTTGCAATGAAGCAAGAACATGTTAGGAAATCGGCGTTCAGTAGCAAGAAACTCTTGATATCGTTCCGGCCATCGCTTAGATCAGGTTTTGCCAAGAACCTGGCTTGTGGCGAGATGCTTAGGAACCAGGTGATCAAAGAGTGTTCCTTGAGCAAGACCAAATGTCTTTATTCCGAGCTTTTCGATTGTGTTCAATATCTGGTCTTCAGAATTTGGCGATAAGGGAGTATCACAAGCGTCAAAGATATTGAGTATCACGGATAAGGCTTCTTGGTTTTCCATCATAGCGGCTGTTACAAGATGGTCCAAGCCCTTCTCGATCGATGTCTCGACGAGCTGCCCGTTGAGGTATGCCCCAGCAAGGTGCAGTGGAGCAGCAGAATCTTGTATCTCCCCTGACTCAACAGAGTCTCGCAAATCGCGAAAAACCTCTTCTTGAGCAACACGTGGTATCAGCGACACGTTTAAGCTGTGCTCAAAGGCAAACTAACATGTCAGCGATACCCATTGACAGACCATATTACTTACATCAGGCACTTTGGCGATAGCTCGATCAAAGATTTCATTCATACGATCAATGAACCCTTCGCTGCCTTCAGTATCCTCATCTGGCTTCCAGTTCTTCTTGAACTTTCTCAAGCTAGCTGGCGTGAGACTGTGATCCTCAAAGCAAGTTGCAAGCATCTCTTCAAACTCTGGGTTGTTAATCTTGATGGATATAACTTGGTCGTACATTTGGCGGAGCTGGATTAACATCTCGTCTTGGTCGATTTCATTGCTCTGAAACCAGTCAGCAAGAGTCAAATACTTTAGGCCTAACAAGGTCCGATTTATATCTAGCTTCGTACCTCTTTCGAACCGGAATGCTTCTTCTCAAGTGCAGCGAGAGCGCCCCTAACATATTAGTCTCAATCCGAATAAGTGACAAGTGGCGTACCTATATCCGTTTGCTGCTGGCCGTAGATCTTTAAACCACTCAAGTGGAATACTGGGTTCTCCCCTATGAAGTTGCTGCATGAGTCCTAGGAACAGGTAACTCTGTATGGCTGACAACGAGACTCTGTCTAAAGACGAAGGTGCACACGTTCCCTCGAGGAATGCTTGAATAAATTCCTCCTGCGCTTCCGTGAGAGTTGCCTTTTCTTTGATGTAATCTATCAGTGTTGTAACAGCAGACCCTGGCTCATCAGCTGGTCTCGACTTGATCTCCAAGACTTCGCTTGGTGTCAATGACTCAAAAGGCGTGCAGCCGTTCATGAAAATGCTAGCCGTGAGGAGTCCAAGGGAGTAAATATCCGCCTTATGCAGATCTTCCACTCTGATCGATTGCTCTGCATCAAGCTCAGGTGCCATCCACGGAACACTACCAATCCTTGCCTGAAACATTTTCTCCGATTTGTAGTCGTCAATGATGACTGCATATCCAAAGTCGCAAAGTTTTGCCCGTATTGGAGGAAGACCTGTCTTGTTTAGGATATCATGCTGATGCTCATCCAAGCCTGATGTGAAGACAAGGACGTTGGTAGGTTTTAGGTCTGCGTGGACTATGCCGTGAGCGTGAAGGAATTGAAGTGCGCGACCGATGTTCGTGGATATTGCCAATTGCGATTTGAAGTCAGCCTTGTTGGAAGACAGATACTCGGCTAGAGTGCCCTCATCAGCAGCTTCGAGCAGGACCTGAGGCCAGAAACGTCCGACACTCGGTGACTCGCTCCATGAGATAGCCAACATTGAAACGATAAAGTCGCATTGCCGGATAGTCTCATTAGACAAGATGCGTAATTCATTTATGGCAGCAGCAAGTTGCAGGGAATCATCCGCAACTCCCTGAGAAGTGACAATCTTCTTGGTGACGTATCTCCGAAACTTCTGACTGTCTTTCGCCTTGTTGATCCAATCACGGACTCCGGGTGTCGCGTTGATAAAATCTTCATCGGCATCAAGACTGAGCTCTTCCGCTGATGCAAACACAGCGAATGAGGCGCCTGCACCAGCTGAAAGGATGTTCATACTGGCGATGACATTGTTCTGTGCGCTAAGGATTGGGACATCGAGGGCGACAGCGACGGCCAGGAATTCAGCTTGTCCTTTGACTGCATATGTCTTATCTGGGCGATTAACCAGTTCTGTTGCGGAGAATGGAGCCGAGTAAGTCGAGAATGATTGATAGTCGCCCATTTTGCCGATAACGAAGATTGGCGAGGTCAGATGTCCATTGCGGGATGGCTTCTTATTTCACTCAACTTTCGGGGTAAGGCTGATTTCCTCGCTAGGCTGAAACTGAGTCTGCAACCATGTCTCAGTCTAGACAATCTATAGCCAATCACCTCCGATCTTTCATCTCACAGGCTGACGGGGTCGCTGCCAGTATTTCAGCTTAGGCCGCGTAAATGAGGGGTTCTGAGACTATTGATTGCCTGCATTGGCTTATCAGGGTCTAGATCGTCAGCCCAACCATTAAGCCTGCTTCATTTCTCTTGCGCAACGACTTCCTCAACCTTCATGTTAAAATGTCTGGCCTTGAGATTCCATCGTTCATTATCGGTCTTAGTGGCTTGATCGCTGTTTTCGAGAAGGGCTTTGAAGTATGGCGCGTCATCCGAAAAGCCGACGATTTTGGAGATGATGTTGCAGACTGGATGTGCAAGCTTGAAATGGAGTTCTTTCGCTTCCAGACGTGGTGGACAGCTTTGGAACATCTTGCAATTACCAACAAGTCATCGCATTCGATTCTCAATGTGCCACTACAATCGTCGCCCCTGCAGGTCACGCTAGACAAACAGTTCGGCAAGCCCATTATAGACGCTGCCACCAGTGTTTTGAGACTTCTTGAGAAGATCGAGGGAATTCTTCAGAGCAATGGCGTCTTGGTAATCATGAAAGCAGAGCCTTTTGCGACAGATGATGGTGTAGATCTGGGAGAACAGACGACAAAGGCGAGACAGCGGCTCAAACGTTTCGCGAATGAGCTTCTCAAACATACGTCTTGGACAACACGAATCAAACACAGTACAAGTCCGTGGAAAGACGACTCTGACAAGACTGCACTCGACGACTCACTAGAGTCTATCATATACTGGAACAATACTCTGTACAGCATTCTTCCTCAGAATATACGCGATAGTATCCTTGAACTTGGAATCGCCGGGTATGCTTTGGATTCTTCGGATAACATAAAAGACGTTGTCAATTTATCCGACGACCGCAACGGAACACTCAGCCAAAGCGCCAGGTTGATGACGATAAGACAACGATTCAAGGACGGTCCAGATTCGAGCAAAGATATGGCAGCTATCATCCATCAGATGGAACTCAAAGAAAATGCATTTGAAGGCCTCGTTGCAGCAAATGTCTTTAAAGGTTGTCAATACACAATTGCTCAGCACACGTCTGCAGGTGGCGAGATTACTCGAGTTCTCGTCGAGTGGATACCTATTCCAAAGGACTTTGACACTTATAAGCTGGCTCACTCTCGAATGGCGCAAATCTCATACACTTTACAGCAGATTGGAGAGTCCTCAGCAATACAACCTCTTCCAGTTCTTGGATTTGTCGAGTTTGGGGGTGCGAGGTCGTTTGGACTCGTCTCAACTCTGCCTCGAAATGTGACATCTTCCACCAGAGTTTACACGCTTCACGATATGTTGTCTGGGGGGGCAGAAATCGGCGGCGGGAAACAGGTCCGGTCAGCGAGTGCAGCATGCTCTTCCCAGTTTGAATCAGCGTCTGCAGCTGGCGTCGAAGCTGGTCATGGGAATTTATACATTTCTACTGACTCGATGGCATCACGAGCGTTTCAATTCGCTACATATTGCTTTCCTCGTAGATGAAGCGCGTTCCAACTCTGCGCCGCTTGACCTCAGTATTCCTATCATTGGAGGCTTCGCAATTTCCCGACCAGATTCGCCGACAGAATTATCCATTTCTGCATCAGTGGAAGACACCGAAATTGTTTACCTACATCCTGATATACGCAAGCGACTCAAAGGAGGATCGAAACAGACAGGCAGTGAACAGCGCTTCCAACGAATTCACGATATTTACGCCGTTGGGCTTTTATTAGTTGAAATTGGGTATTGGCGATCGATCGCCAGGATTGCAGAGTCCGGATCCAAGGGGTCAAACTCAGATTCTATGTCTCCAGAACAGTTCAAAGAGGCCGTTGTCAAGAAATGTAGATCCGATCTTGCTTTTTGGGCTGGTGAGACTTACAGGGACATCGCATTGAGATGCTTACTGGCTGGTGAACCCGGTGGGGTTCAGGCGGAGGATGATGCTGCTGGGTTGAACAACTTGTATTGGGACGTTGGAATCAATTTGATGACTAGTTAGACAGTTGTAAGAATCATTTAGTGATTTATTTACTTCCTCTTTCACTTTAATAGCTCAATTCTACAATATGTCGAGACAACACAGGGCATTGACATGAGACCTTGTATGTTGATATGCAGCCAAGAACTTGATGATTGGCTGATACAATCTTGTTTCAGGATGATCTCAGTGAATCCAAGAGACTGAATTGGTCATTGGCCGCGAAGGACGGGGAACGATTACTCAGTCTTACTGGATAATCCTTGTGGCAAGGATTGCTCTTGCGGTATTTTCTTACTTACGTTTTTACCATAAAATATCGAGTTACAATTCTAAGCTACTCTAGGGCAAGCATTAATAAAGTCTAATAGACGAAAAAGCTCGCGGAGATATCACAAGAACAAAATAGCAATCAAGCTCGTGAGTAAGGATGGATTTCAAGCAAGAGCCCTCGACCATGCTTTGCTCATTCTGTACCACATACTTCAACAACCGTAGCTTTACTGGTAAACGCGACAAGAAGGTTCTCTTCACATGCTCGCTAGAAACCTCATGTCGTTTCGGGTCTCTCGTCAGGGATGACCTCGAAGGTAGAATGGCAGATTGGGGCGGAACACTCCCAGAGGATCAGCTATTCCACATCGCCGCCCAGCGAGGTCCATTTTCCAGAGAGCAACTCGGTGACAGCATGCGCACACAATCCCCTATACCAGAAGACTTTAATATGCTAAGCATTTACTATGGCCCCGACGATGACCTTGAAATCCTTCAAGTGGTGGTTGCCGCTTCCAAAGGTACAAACCCTGCTGGTGGCCTTTTGCAAGTCAGTCGCGATGACCGCTAACCAATAATAAGACGATCCAGCAGCTGCTTATATTAGCACAAGGCCTAGAGAGTATATCCTTTGTTCAGATGACAGTTTCAGTCATGCTCTAGGATGGCTGGACGATTGTCTCAATCACCATCCAAATTGCCGCCCTTTCCCCCATACGACTATGGTCATGCCTTCGCGTTTAGTTGATGTCAGCCGCTCGAGGGCAGGGGAAAGAATTCATATCGTAGATTCAGGGGGGATGCCGAAACAATATGCCGCACTTACATATTGCTGGGGACAAATATCGCCAGACCAAAAGCTCCTGCAGTCTAATCATTCAGCCTGGAACCTTCAGGGCGTCCCCCTCGATCATCTCCCTCTAACTATCCAGGACGCAATCACTGTCACACGAGGCCTCAACCTCCAATATCTCTGGGTTGACGCACTCTGCATCATCCAAGACTCAAATGATGACAAGGAAAAAGAGTTGAAAAACATGCACTCATTCTACGAAAACAGCTACGTAACAATTTCTGTCACAGCCAGAGATAGCTCAGAGGGATTCCTTGACACTCAGTTTGGAAACGTAGGCAGTGTACCCTATGTCCTTCCAGATGGGCAGTTGGGAAGCCTCTGGATCGAGGTTCATCCATTCTTTGATCCAGATTTATCCAAGATCGAAAGGCGTGCCTGGACTCTGCAAGAGAGGCTTCTATCGCCTCGCATACTCTACTACTCGAATGACCCAAGTATACTAGCTTGGGATTGTGCTTCATTGCTTGATGCATACGGAGGCGACAAACCATGCCGCGGCACAAAGCCGCTCCATTGGCAGTTGGGACGACTCCATGATCGAGTCACGATTTCAGAACATTTGGATGATTCTGATCACGAGTTGACTGCAGAGATCCATGCAGAATGGCGAGGTCTCACGAGCCAATTTACCCGCCGGGAACTTAGCTTCGAACTTGATACCTTCCATGCTCTCGCTAGTCTGGCGGCCAAGTTCCATGCGGCGTTACCGAAAGACCACGTTTATGCGGCCGGACTATGGCTCGACCCCAGCCAAGGTTATAAGAACTTTGTCTACAGTCTTGGCTGGTTCAGCTTACATGATGAGCTTTATCAGACTAGTGAATACGTTGCGCCTAGCTGGTCATGGGCCAGCGTTCGCGGGCCACTATTTGTAAACTCGCCATACGGAGTCCCACCAGAGCCAATGTGTTCCATCTTGAGATATTGTCCAAAACTTAAATCGTCCAAGTTGCCGTACGGGCAGCTGTTGGAAGGCACCTTTTTGGAAATCCAAGGTATCCTTCGTCAAGTGCGGTGTGGTTTTACAAACAGCCAGCAGGATGATTATGAAGAGGAAGAAAAAGAATCGGGGGAAGAGGACGAGGACGAGGAAGGCCAGTATCCTCGACTGAATCATGGCTCTTTTGACACAAAGCAGCTTGCCTCACAGCACCAGACTAATGGATTACTCTGGTATCTGTTACTTTCGGGAAATCAAGGACTTTTTCTTGACTCCGTCCAAGGACCAGGAGGTGCTAAGAATGTCTTTAGGCGTATTGGAGTTACTAGTGAAGTCATTGGATCTACTAGTTGGTATAAACAGAGAAACTTGACAACAATTATATTAGTATAAGAATTATAAAATGATTAATTACGTATCCAATTTTCTTGATCACCAGATTCATTTATCCCCGACCGTGATAATATTCAGGAGGCTGGGGAGGCAGCCGAGTCAACTTCGACGGATCTGACAACACATGTATCCACTTTCAGGGGCTGAGCCAGGCAGAATAGCCTCCGCCTGCACTAAAATAGGCACGCGATGCCTGTCTTGGTCGAAGGATTCACAGTATTCGAATTATAAACTCAGTATAAAGATAGAAGTTGAATTAGGGAGACAAACTATACGGCTTTCAATTGAATATAAATTGAAGTCTTTACCGGCTCAACGCCATCAAATATATGACTTACATCATGGCTTCAATTAACGGACCTCCTTCAGTTGACTTTACCAACTTCTCCCACACAAATCTTCCATCCCCCTCTTCAATTCGTTTACTGTCATTCGTAAAACGGCCTCGTCAAGTTTCACCTCCATCGATATTTGGCGAACCGCTCCTCGAATGCTTCCTGGAAACAGTCGACATCAATAAGACTCCCGAGTTCGATCTCATCTCATCAACATGGGGAAACCCAGACAGCGCTGACCCAGGCGGCATTGACGAATACGGCCCCATGCATCGCTATCCCATCGCCATCGATGGAAAGATAATGTTTCTGCCGAAAAATATCTACGAAGCTTTGAAGATGGCAAGAAAGATCAACGATCCTGTTGAGCAGCGCAGCGAGCCCTTTTCCGAGACAGAGCTAATGAGTGCGGTTGACATGAACCATCTACCCAAAGTACAAAGCCTACTTGAACAGGGTGCGCATATCCATGCACAAGACTGCTACGGGAAGACAGCAATTCACCACGCAGCTCAAAATCGGCATTTCGATATCATCAATATCTTGCTTGACTATGGAGCGAGTATGAAGATTATCGACTCGTATGGTCGAACGCCAATGGACTACTTCACATACACGGAACCAAAGGAATGGGAGAAGATTGAAGAGATTGCATATAAAATGCAACAGAGCCCGGAAGAGAGAGAACTTGCTCCTGTTCCAGAGGTCGTCCGAGTTGGAAGACCTATGTGGATTGATGCAGTGTGTATGGATCAAGGCAACGCTGATGAGCGAGCCAGTCATGCTTCTCTCATGACCCAGATTTATGGCCGCGCTCATTCTGTCATTGCCTGGGTTGGAATTCAGGACGACGATACGAAGCTTGCACCAGAAGCCATCTTATCGACCCTTTTACTTGAGAGCAAAGACATGGATGAAGTCATGTCTGACGAAATTTGTCCGGCCGCTTCTGTCGGATACCCAAAGATGCCCTCTGATGAAGAAAAGTCGTCCATCGTCAGGTTTTTGCGACGATCTTGGTTTGAACGACCAGACTTGATTCATGAAGTTGCTTTCGGGAGAGCAATCACTGTTTATTGTGGCGCCGATTCACTTCCCCTTTCTCATATCATGCAATTCCTCAGGACGGAAGCATATAGTGGTACTTATTTGCCTTCTGACCTCGAAATCTGGTCTTTGCTCGGAAGCCGAATCTCAAAGAAACGACGGTCACTGGATTCGGTGGGAGGCCAGAAGAAGATGCGAAGAAATGAGATTTAAGAATGATTTATCTTAACACAAGGTTTGAAATCAGGTGAAAAGGTATTTCTTTGGTATTCTACTGGGAGCTGTGGATAATATTGTTTCATTTTTACATTTAATGCCCATTAGTCCAAAGCACGATCGAGAGATGTATACATAAACTCGTAGTAATTTTCCATCAACTAGGTCCATTTGGTGCGATGTGATGGGGAAAATTCGTAAGCAAAGGCTGTAGAATTCGTAGGCGGATCAACAGAAATTGTCAACTGCAACAATAGTGTTAGCTGAATCTATGGATCATACTTCAATCTCGTGGATGCTTGGATTTGACAAGTGGGGCAGCTTTTGATGATAAGGGGATCTTTACCGTGTTGGAAGAATATTGGTAGGTCTGTACCCCGAGATCAACAGGATCGCCAACCTTTCCATTCGGCCCTGCCCAATCGAACCGATAAGTCCGGACCTTAACTGATCCCTTCTGGTGAAGTCTCACTGAGTCCAAGCCATTGACTGTGATATTATAAGGTGCCTTTATACTCCTGGTGCCAACAAGGATCTTGACGTTACCAGCTTCCTTGGTAGCAAATACATCAAACTTCAAATCCGATGAAGCTTTCGTCAAGGCTCTCTCGCCTCCCATTGAAGCATAGTACTTGTAGACCTGCCATTCGCCATTGGGATAGTAACTACCATCTGAAGTGCCGGTAGTGCTGTAGACTAGGTTGCCCATCCAGTTGTGCAGGTCGGATCCACTACCCCAATTGGCGCGCAGACCTCGTAAGTTGTGGCGCTCTAACTGAGCGAGGTAGTAGACTGAGTTGGCTGGGTTTTGCTCGTCGAGCGCGGCATACTCATTGACATCAATTGGCTTTTCAGGGACTCCATATTGCGCTCGCAACGTAGTGAACTCAGGAACAGTTGTGTCGGGCTCACGCGACCCAGTCCCAATCTGATGCCAAGAGAAATGATCAGGGACTGTCTCGTTACCGGCTACTGACTCCAGCCAAGTCTGCCATTTGCTGTCTGTGAGACTTGGAGAATGTGCCATGGCCGGACCACTGAGAATGATGCCGGGAAGCGCTTCCCTATGGTTTTCGATGAGTTAGTTTCAGCTTATATCGCTTTAAGGCGGACAGTTTATCGCTGTTGTATAAGGAGAGCGTAGATATCAGTATTGGGTTAATAGGTACCTAATGAGCTTGGTCGCACGATTATAATACTCGAGAAATTGAGGCCAAGGTCGAGCCCAAAAGATATCGATGTCGGGCTCATTCCACACATCAATAACAAGCCCTTCCAGCATATCATAGGCTTTCAAGTCCGATATGAGCTGGTTCCAGAACAACTCCATTTCAGTCCAGTTACCGTTGTCTCCCGGGTAAGGCGAGTCGGAGCCCTGCCCGCCATCTGCACCCCAAAGATCATGAGGCAATAAAATGAACTCGGCATTGTACTTGCGCGTAGTGAGATAATTGGACAGTGTAGAGTTGAGGCGACCGAGGTATCCTTCATAGCCACCTCTGGACCAGCCGAGTGACGGAATTTGTGCACCGCCGCCTCGGTTTGCATTGAACTTTATGTCAGTTACCAGATAATCCGGTATGGAGTTGTCAACGTCAGTCCCGTTATCAGGCCATCCGTAGATGAATCCTGACCCGAGAGCTTTTGCTCGTCCGATTTCCTTAGCCAGGTCGACAGTTGCTGTGCCTTTCACTTGGGAAGCAGCCTTAGAGACTAAAGACAGCACCGTGATGGTGATAAGAGTGGTGGAATGCATGTTGAATCAGCAGTGATCCGTTGGAGACGATGCTATCAGTTGGAGGGAAGGAGTGCCAATCTATTGGGAAATTGACTTGGTCTCACGTCTTGGGACGGCAGCGAGATACTTATCAATGTTTCTTCAACACATGATACTCCGGGTACTGTGCCTTTCCATCAGACATAAAGCCGAGACCTCCTCCCCACCGCGTGTAGATCCCCCGCAGGAACTCCTAATCAGGTAATGCCAAGATCAAGAACCGGTATTTCATGCGGAGAACAAACTGCCGATATTGGAACCTCCGGTGGGACACTCGGGAGACTAGGTATGTCAGTCGAAGGGCCTTCATAGCATCAAAACCTCTTTCACTTATTCTCAATGGCAAATAGGGGCTCTCTCGGCTAAGGCCGCGTATATCAACTCAAGTTCGGTTGCGGATCTCTAGTTCTTTTTTTTATTCATTGCTCTTCTTGCTACATAGACCGAAGCTACATTGGCCATGAGGGAAAGAAACTCTTCAACATCGAGAAATGGCCATGTACTGCAAATGAAAGGCTCGTTGAACCCTGCATTCATAAGTTCATGAGACTTCACTGTTAATGGCCCGGCTAAAAAGCACAAGATTGATTGGAAATTATGCTTGTCAGTAAACTTAAAGATCAGATGACCTATAGATTGACTGGGTTCCCCGCATGATCGACTTGAGCATGCGAACCTATCGCAGAGCCTGTTTCGGACACTCGTGAGGAGGTTGTTAACGTAATTACTAAAGTAAATCGCTAATTTATGCAAAGGAAGGAAAGAAGTACCTGTTAAAGTAAGATTAAGTGTAGTTGCTTGATTCAGGCAACCTACCCTGACATGACAAGAGCTTTCCCTCCTATAAATATCTCACAGACAAAGTTGCTGGGTGAATTTCATTCACTTGCCAGTTGATTGATCCCATTTTAAACTGCCAAGAAAAACAAAAAATATCGATTGGAATAGCCGCAAAACTGAGGAAAACCCCATGTTGCCATAACGCTTTCACTTAGATAAACTGATTCAGCTAAGTGACCTTTCCCCTGTGAGTTTGAGCACCAAGGAGGAATCTACAGGGTAGCCAGCAGGATACAGAGCAAGGATTATGCTTCTAAGAATAGCTCCTGAGGTTCATCAAGCCAATCATGGTCACTGTTGATGAGACTTCCTTTCAACCCCCGCTTTTGGTCTTCGTCACGACGACTTAGCCTTTACCGACTTGCTAACGCTGTGTACACTTTCGCATCGTATGTTACTCCGAGTCCGTTAAAATGAAGCGCCGTCGCCTCCAAATCACTGATTACACGGTCGGTTGGATCTGCGCACTTCCAATCGAACTCGCAGCGGCGCAGGAGATGCTCGACGATGAGCACGACGAACCACCGTATGATAACCACCAAGATTCTAATATCTATACTTTGGGTAGGATAGGCAACCACAATATAGTCATTGTTTGTCTACCTTCTGGCCAGATCGGGAACAACTGCGCAGCTGTCATTGCAACGCAGATGAAAGCAAGGTTCACCTCAATTCGATTTGGCTTAATGGTTGGAATTGGAGGCGGCGTTCCCAGCAATGCTGCAGATATTCGACTGGGGGATGTTGTTATCAGCCAACCAGAGAGACAGCATGGAGGTGTAGTACAGTACGACTCTGGAAAGTCAACGCCTAGCGGGTTCGAAAGAACAGGAGCACTAAACGCGCCACCAACTGTATTGCTAAATGTTGTCTCAATATTGCGAGCCAATAGCCTCAGAGGACGCAGCGGCGTTTCAAAACAGTTGGGACTCCTCGCCTCAAGTTCAACATTTAACCGCAATAATGTTGAACCTGATCTTCTGTTTGAAGCGTCATATAATCACGTTCAGGGCGAAAAGTGCAACATGTGCTCATTAAAAAGACGTATTCACCGAGAGCCACGTTGCAGCAACCAGCCGGTGGTTCACTTTGGTACCGTTGCATCAGGCAACCGTGTCATGCGAGATGGTCTGACAAGGGATAGTGTCAGTAAAGAGCTTGGCGGAGTTTTGTGTTTTGAGATGGAAGCTGCAGGACTTATGAATAGCTTCCCATGTCTTGTCATTCGAGGTATATGCGATTATGCGGACTCACATAAGAACAAGAGTTGGCAACCTTATGCAGCAGCAACCGCAGCTGCGTGTGCTAGAGACATTCTTCTAATAACTCCGACGTCGGATCAAGCAAGACTAAAGGAGCCAAGGGTATTCTTCCCACCGTCCCTGTCATGTCCTCAAGGCTAACACCTAAAAGATGATTCAAGAACGACAAAGAAGGCTCATCAACAACTTGGACGACAATATGGCAGACATGTTTATATCCATGTTATCCTCTACGGACCAATACAAAAGATTTTTCTCCATTCAGCCGGTAGATCCTGAGGACAGTATGTTCTACTGGGTTTTCAGGAACATCGACTTCCAAAACTGGGCCTCTGGTCATGGTTCTCAGTCCCTTTGGGTGACTGGGCCCATGGAGACCCCCTTTAGGGGGATCTCTCAGCGGCTCGCTATGCAAATTCTGCCAGCTCCTGAGCAGAGATCGTATGGTCTCTATTTCTCCTGCACCGAGAACACCAGCTTTCGAACCCTAGTACGTGATCTCATCTACCAAGTCATCCAAGCCATCTCTTCAGAGAGGCTTTTGCTGGTACAGAGAGTTCTCAAAAGTCTCATCGAAAGTTACTGGCAGGGTCTAAGGCTGGAGAAGCCCGACTCACCATATGATCAAACTTATTTTCTACCAAATGAGAGCCTGGAAGACATAATCCAGAAAATGACTCGACTTCCAGATATGCACCTTATCAGAGCCTTGAAACGTCTCATTCAAAACGAAACACATTTCCAGTTAATAGCTGTTGACGGTCTAGAAAATGTCAGGGAGGACCAATGCCCATTCGCCCAGTCTCTCCATCTACTCAACGAGCTGCTCCTCGGACCCGAACAACCCCGAAAGATCATCTTGGTTGGATACATTCCCCATGATGACACCGCATCTAGAGGCTTCTCATATATTTCTCATGATAAAGAGCGACTCCGTATTGTCTCCCCACTACTGCTATCAATACAAGTACTGACAAACGAAAGAATGCTTATCAACCCTCCATTTCGAAAACACTCGCATGAACGAAATATCAAAGGAGTTTAAAGGTTCCTGCGATTGGCTGTGGACCCATCCCAAGTTTACCAGGTGGTCTTCCTCGACCTCATCAAGCTTGCTGCTTATTGAAGGGAAGCCTGGTAGTGGTAAGAGTACACTTACAAGATGTTTTCACAAAAGAGTCAGAGAACATCATCCCAGCATCAGAACTGCTATCGTTGCTAGCTTCTTCTACACTTACAGAGAGAGCAAATCGCAAAGAAGCCACCAGAATATGCTCCGTTCCATCATTTATGGCCTCATAGATCAAGATGAGACATTCTTCTATCATAAGGGACAAGCAGCGTACCGAAAACAGACCAATTTGTTACATGGTGGAGATTGGGATTATGAATCATTACAACACCTTCTCGAATCGCTATCCAGCCATCAACAGGCGAGATGCATCTATCTGATTATTGACGCGGTAGATGAGTCTGAAGAAACGGACAGGAGAAATATTCTCGGTCTTTTATCAGATCTCTGCTCGGCTTTATCCACATGTACAATCAAGGCATTTGTGGCGAGTCGGCCGATAACCGAGCTAAAACTCCGAAAATGCAAGACATTAAACTTTATCAGACTCCAGGATGAAACAACCCAAGCGATTTCTTCATATGCGCGATCATTCCTAGATGACCTAGAAATGACACGGGTATACGGAAAAGCCATGGAATACATCTTGGACCAAGCCCAAGGCGTGTTTCTATGGGTTAAGCTTGTCGGGGAAGAACTATTAGCTTCGCAGGAGAGCGGATGTTCCCAAGAAGAAGTCCTCGAATTTCTCAGGAGCTTGCCAACCGAACTTGAGGATTTCTACAAGCATATGTTTACAAAGATGAAGATGAAAAAAAGAGAGGCACGAGATACAATAAATTTGTTCTCTCTTGTTCTTTACGGTCATCGGCTCCTTACTGTCGATGAAATGCTTCATGCGCTCAGTATAGTAGAGAGCACTGAGAAACAGTTCGTCCCAAGTAATGACTACATTGAAAAGCACTTACCCACTGAACGACGTATCTGGTTTTGTGGCGGCAACTTTCTTGAAACGACTGAACAGGACGGTAAGCTCCTCATACGGCGATACCTGCTTTACCAGTTATACAAGACTGACTATTGGCAGGTAATGAAGTTGTTCAGGTTATGCATCAAACAGTCCGGGAGTTTTTCCTCACTCCCGAAGGGAATGTTGCCAACTCTGACCTCATAATTTCCCAGAAAGAGGCTCACTTTCGCATTGCCACGACTTGTCTTCGGTACCTTATGCTGTGTTCGCCAGGTCCAGAAGAGATTATTGACTTTCCAGATGTCAACCTATGGACAACCGAGCATTACTTATGTTTCGCGAGATATCTGGAGGACAGACCGTTCGCCTTATACGCATTATGCCACCTGGGTGATCATATGACTGCTTGCCCGCGTAAAGAAGACTTAGAAGAGCTCATCTGGAGTTTTGTTTCAAGTTTGCAACACAAGAGCGCCTGTTACCTCTTTGGATCATGGGCAAATTTGAACCTAAATATTTCGGGAAAAGACATCTCCGGGAAAGATGATGGGGGACAAGCTGAATACTTCCGCGATGAAACATTGCTTGTCGCTGCCAGGCATGGGCTTCTAAATGCAGTTAGCGTGCTTATATTGGCCGGAGCAACAAAGAATATAGCGGATGATGAAGGCAAAACCCCGCTGTCATGGGCGGCTTTGAAGGGACATTTAAGAGTAGTCAAGTTTCTTGTTGGTTGGCCTGGCGTTGACGTCAATGTTCAGGACGGTGGCGGCCGGACACCCTATTTCCTGGCAAAAAAGGTAGGGCACGAGGACATTGTCAAGCTACTACTCAACACAGGGAGTGTTGATACAAGGGTTGGGATTACATACTAGCAGTATTTAATACATTACTATTGATGGTGTCTTTCAATGGCTTAAAGAGTAATGTAAAATACTGAAAGTCATGATACTCTTACTATCCCAGCGCTATGAGGTGAGGTTAAACACAACATGCCTCCATTGGTCGTATACTACAAAGTCTAGTCTATTCTGCATGTCATGCTTGCTCTGTTGTCATAACAACTCGCGTCTGCTTCAAGATATACTTCTGACTATCCCCATCATCAATACTCTGCCTGACCTTGTCATCATTCCCATAACCTACTCGCGTTGTCATTCCCGATCGAAAGTCGTTCAACTCCAGACTGGATGGTTGGTTCCCAGAAACTATACGGGTATGTTTGTTTCCCGAGATATGAGGCGGGTTCTTTCGGCTAGATATGCCGTTTGACCCCGTGTTACTGGCGTAAGTCGTTCCACGGAACATGGGGAGGTTGAGAAGAGGGCGAAGGGCAGGCATGGAGCCAGCAATGATTCCGATGCCTTCTTCGACGATGGACCATAGACCAATTGCGCCGGTGCTGTACATAAATTCGGCGGGGTTGTTGTATAGCGTGAGGTATCCGAGTCGAACAACGGTCGCACAACTGGCACTATGACTTGTTAGCTCTTGTCTTATCGGGTACATTGAACACTTACAAAGCACCAAGACCAAGCATCAGAATTACGGGAAGCTTAACCCTGTTCTTCATCTGGATATTCCAGAGCAAAAGCCCAGGGAGAATAGCCAGAGTCCAGTCAACTACGATGGAAATGGCCGAAAAGAAGAATCCAACACTACTGTTTAGTTTAGTGTTGCAGGACCCATGTGTTGTCTCTCCCCAGAGTGTTGTGATCGGATGGCAGACGTTCGCTACGGCTAGGATGAAGATAATGGTGCTGATGACAGTCATGCCCATGAGACCCCATAAGGTCCAAACAAATCGACGGCGAGAATCGCAGATTCGAAGCATGGTAACACAAATGCTGCATTTGATCGGGACAGTGCAGGAGCTGTAGAAGAATTGGGCGACGAAGAAGAGCTGCAGCCACCAACCGTTAGCGACTGGGCAATTTCTCTCGGCAAGCCACATACCTTTGTTCCCATCATCCTATCTTCTGGCGTGAGTTTATCACTGTGTTGACCTGCTCCACGGAAGCAACAGGCAATGACGAGCGATGCTGTAACTGAGTAGAGTATCTGTCACTTGTCAGTTGAAATCTTCGAAGCCCATCAAGTCGCGTACCAAACCCGTAAACATGAGCCAATCGTCCAACCCAAGGTTTCTTTTCCATCTTCGAACTGCAAGGCGCGCGCTGAGAAAGATCCACGATAATGTGAGCATCACAATGGTGATGTACAAGAGCGGCACGCCCTCACCGGCTACACGAGCCATGTTGATGTTTCAAGGCGAGCAAAAGAAGACGACAAACAAAGGGAACAAACAATCGGGTCAGGAACGATTCCAAAATCGGTAGCTGCAAGATTTAATATCCAACGGCATAACCAATGTCCTGGCATTTCGCATCCGGAAACCATGCTGCCAGCCCCTCGGGTCCTAGAAAAACCGAGATACGCAAAATACGACACTAGGGAGACATAATTACGAAGGCACATCCCTATGGAATACTCGCTGCCATATATCCCCTTGCTTCTGACCTCGCTTCCAAGTTTCAAGCATTCTAGTCCCTGCTAGCGTACTGGTTCAAACATAGGGACCGGTTCGCCGATGGGAAAACGGGTCCCAATAACAAACCAAATGATGACGAACGCAAATCAACGGTTGTCTCGGAATTTTTAGACTAATATATAGAGCATTGCGGCCGCGAATGACTCGTGGCCGCTGGTATTGGTTGCTTTTCTAGCTACGCCCACTTTATCTCCAGCGGCCCGGTCCTTGTTCCTTGAGATGTCAGCCTCATCTGAGATTTGGATGTTTGGTCTGCGGAAGATCTACTAGGGTCCCAAGCCAAGAAATAATTTTGTTCAAAGCGCAAGAAAGTTTAACTCAAAAAAATATATGCGGGCGAAGTCATGTCTCATTTTTTCAAATCTCGTTCGAATGCATCTTGGTTGCATCAATGTCGATTGAAATCCTTCATCTGCCGGCAGAGTTACATTTGTGACAGAAGCAAAACCCTGGAGGACATTCCCCGGTTATTTTGCAAAAATAGCCAGTGGCAAATGAGTATCAGTGACCACGTGATATTTACATGCCCATCAAATATGGGGTACAAACATGGATACAAGATCTGGCCCTCTCCTAGTCTCGGACTAGAGTACGAAAATAATAGTTTGCCCACCAACCGTTAATGCCAGATAAAAAGTCGTACGACCTCCGGGAGTTGCTGTGGATTCTCCGGTTCCACCAAGGACCCTAGATTGCAGTGGATGTCGATGTAACTTTCATATTTTAGTCTGGGCAACTGCTGTCGATATTGAGTCTTCACCGATTCTTTCTGTTTCTTCACGTTTCAAAGATGGCTGAATTTACTATTCCAGATGACAAGTTGGAGGCCCTGAAGGGCAAGGTTGTGATTGTTACAGGTATGTATGCGAGCAATGCCGATCAGCGGAATACGGACTGACGACCCCTTGCAGGAGGATCTTCCGGTATTGGATTATCCACTGTTGACTTGCTTTTGTCGCTTGGCGCATCGGTTGTCAGTGGCGATGTCCAGGCTCCCCCGACAGAGCACAAAGGATCATTTACGTTTCTCAAGACAGATGTTTCTGTCTGGGGTGACCTTATTGCTCTGTTCAAGAAGGCTAAGGAGACATACGGTCGTATCGATCATGTTTTTGCCAATGCTGGTGTTGGACCTCAAACAGACTACTTGTCGACCGAGGTTGATGAGAATGGTGACCTGAAGGAGCCTTCGCACCAACTTCTTGACATTAGCTTGAAGGGAGTCATCAACACATCGACTCTTGCTATCAACTATCTGAGACAACAGCCTGAGGGAGGTAGCATTCTCATCATGGGTTCCACGACTGGTCTTCAACGAGTCCGAGCTGTGGATTACTGTAGGTTACACTATTCCTACGTCATCGTGTTTTACTAACATCACTAGCCACGGCCAAGCATGGTGTTATTGGTTTCGGTCGCGGTCTCGTTCCCCTGCTCAATGCCGCCCAACTCCCTATTCGCGTTAATACACTAGCACCTAGCTGGACCGACAGCAGCGTCTTGCCCTCGTTGAAGGCCCTTCTTGACGCCATCAACGTTGAGTTGCAGCCTGCTTCGGTTGTCGCTCGTTGTGCGGCTTTCCTTATGGCTGACTCGTCGAAGAATGGGCAGCTTGTGCATATCGAGCGTGGAAAGTATGCTGAGATTGATGAGGCTGTTCTGTTGCCGGCGTTTGGAAAGATTAAGAGTGATGATTATCCTTGGGAGGACGATGTTTTGGACCGCCTTTCAAAACTTGGATGAATTAGCATGCATTGACATTGTTATGGGCCGTTTTGAATTGACTTATGATGCTGAACATTCTGCGTGCCTCGAAGTAAGAATATAAAATATTGGCTGGTATAAGCTCCTCAGACCAGTATTTTGTGCAAATACCAAAAGCCAGCATGGCGATAGACACTCTGCTAACACGGGCATGAGCCAAGAATTTATCGGCCGAATTAGCATCCTTGACTACGAAGTTGAGGCATACTCTCAACTGTAGGGTAATCAGGCTGCCAAGTCCGGGTCTGCTCAGAGCTTACTACTCACGCACTTAATTAATCGTTGTTAATGGGCTTGCGGCCGAATTTATAAACAACCCGAATAAAAATGCATTCTTACTAAATTTATTGCGGGTTCATACCCATGTTAAATTCTCATTAGAATCATGCTTACATACGGGTCGCAATTGTATAAAGTAATAGCAATTAATAAGAATGACGAATTGGTATACCTCTGAGTGTTTAGAGCAGATAGCACTGGCAGATCTAACTCCCATTACGCCTTGACATGCTTATATCTCTTGCGCAGAAAGATGACGATATGTTTGTGAGTTATCTCTCTTTTGCAATCATGCCTCGTATTCAGCCTATCGGAGAAGACGGAGATCACCAACACGATAGGTCCCAGAACCTTTGATGCTTGAGCGACTATGATACATTTCTTATGTGTAATTGCGATCAATTGAAGTCGAGATGCCCATACTTCATGCATACTTCCCTGACGATTCAGTCAATATACCAATAAGTAACTCAGTATTTTGGTGTAATTTTCTTCTTCTGATATTTCTAGCAGCAATCTGATGCAGCTATCCTGTTGGTGTTGCAATGTGCAAGAGCGATCCACGAATCACAACTTGCCAGGTGGCTGTGGCTGTAAATGTTCGTGGATTCGCCTCTAATCTCACACATAGGCATTTCCTAAGGCACACTGGACATGAACAGCTCGCGAAACAGGAAAGTTTATAAAGCATTATGGCCCATCCCGCAAAAGAAAGCGCCTAGATTACTTGTCACACCTGACAGCTGTCCTTAACATGATGAAGTCATGGCCAACAAACAGAATTATGAACCATTAGATCCTTCCTCTTCACAGATTCGTCTACTACATCTTTTACCACTCAATAAAACGGGATGTGGACCAGTCAAGCCATGGTATAGCTGCACTAGCATCGAGTGCACCTTCAGAACAGTCGCTCTAACTAGCTACCCTAACTATGAAGCTTTATCGTACGAGTGGGGCGACAGCCATAAAGAAGTCGAGATCCTTCTTAATGGGACGAAAGTCGCAATACGGTCCAATTTAGGCCTTGCATTAGCCGCCTTGCGTGGTGCACAGCCACGTGTGCTCTGGGTTGACGCCCTATGTATAGACCAACAAAACATCCAGGAGCGCAACCACCAAGTAAGGTTGATGAAAGCCATATATACACAAGCGTCAAGAGTACTTGTCTGGTTGGGACGCCCGAGCTCCAAATGGGACTCATTAGTCGCTGGTGCACTCACAATAGCCGAGAGACTTGGTAAATGTCCTCCGAAATCAAGACTGCTTCCGGCACCGCCTGAGCCAAGTATTAAAAATGAATCAGACTTTTCTCGATGGATTGAGCTCCTTCAGATCAAGAGATGCCAATCAGAGGTTCAAGCACCGAAACCGAATTTGTCGGGATGGGAACTTCCACTGGCATGTCAGTTTATCTTGTGGAATAATCGGAGCAAGATCTCCGAGCGCTATAAGCAAGAGTTACAAATTCTCCCGCAGGTGTTACGGGATTTACCCAAAATAATTTCATTCATAAGACAGAAAGAAGGTGAACTGCAGGATATCCGAACCCTGGAGCAGGAACAAAAGGACCGACTAACAAGCTTAAAATTGTGGGAATCTCATCTACTGGCCAAATTGGAGAAACCTCAACGACGACTACTTGAAATGTTCAAAGATGAACAAAAAGGCTTGTTCCAACAATCCAAGCTCGGAGATGTTGGAAAATGGCTGGTAAATAAGGGTCCTTGGCAAGTGGGTGCTGAGCATGGCCGGCAAAATCATCTATGCAAAGGCACCACTCCTAAACCAGGAATTCAATACCAGAGAAAGTCAGAGGAGCTATATGGTGAGATACTAGTTGATCTCGGATACTTTCAGCATTTAATTACAGTGAATCGTCAATCTTATCAAAATGGTGTATTCCTGTCATCATCAATTCAGGATGAACAGAAGAACATGCTGGAGGAATCACAGAGCCTGAACATGCAGCAACGCCGTCATCTTGCACACTTACGACGCCGGGTTAGGAGCTGGCTTGAACCGCATGAGAAAGAACATCTAAGAGCAGTGGAGTTGCTCCAACGGCAAGTGGTCAGGTTTCGCTCGCAACTTGAGGCTTGGACAAAACTGCAAAAGACCAAGGTACAGCATTTGGGGAACATCACCAAGTTCCTCTACCAACAACATGAATACATCCAGGACTGGGCAAGGCAGCAGAGACGACTTTTGGAACGAGTGCAACTTGAACAAATGGAAAATTGCAAAACAGCTGGAGTCAAAGTAGACAGTTTCCTGACCAGGGAGGAAGCTGCTATTCTTGATGAAAGGAACGTTCTCGATAGCGCAATAATGCAACAACGACTGATCCTACGAGGAACGGAGCTAAATCTCTGGGTTCTTGAGTCAACTATCGACAGGTTCGCCAGTTGGCGAGATGACATTTACGCCATGGAGAGAAAGCTCTACCTCGGGAACGTAAGTAGCCGGGAAACTGAACTGCTTCAGGCTTCGTGGGTCCAAATCTGGCAGAATATGAGAGAAGGCGAAGGAGCAGAGTGGGAGAGTCTTCTTACCAATGATTTAGATGCACCTAAAGGGTCCTTGGACCTCGACTTACTCAGCTTGGACAGTATCTGTCAGTTGTCATACTGGAGACGCCTTTGGATCGTCCAGGAAGTGCTGTTAGCGAAAGAATTAGTGCTATGTTTCGGCGATAATGCTCGGACCACCAAGGGTTGGGGTGTAATCAGCAAGGCCCTATGGTCTTTGGACCAGATTCCCGACGATTGGAAACTGAGCCTACCAGTTAGTGGGCTCACGAGAAAGATCAAACAGGCCTTCCCATTTGAACTTGAGAGGCTGAGGAGAGAAAGAAGACGTCCTTGGCCACTAAACAAACTCATAAAAATCACTCAGAACTCCCTGTGTCGAGATCCCCGGGACAAGATAATTGGCCTTCTTGGCGTTGCTGACGAATTAAGCCTCAAGGGCGTCAGTATCGATTATGGAAGCTCGTTAGAAGCTCTCTATCGAAATGCGATTAAAGGATATTATTGGAAACATGGCGATCAAGAAGGTCCGATGAGTCTTTTCAGATTCAGCCAGCTGCTGCAACTTTCGTTCAAAGGTCACTGCTCTCTAGAGAGCTCGAGTTCCAATTCCGCTCTTTGTTCTCTGGATGGAAATGTTCTCTCAATGTTTATCGCATCGTTTCGTATCAAAGGCTCACTCGGCGGTCTTATTCTACCTATCGAAAAGCTTTTGGCAGATCATGATCTTGTACAACTTCGAGAGCAGGATTGGATCGACACTTTAGTTGAATACCTCGATGTATCAGGGATTGAAGGCCGAAAATCAGCCATTAAGAAAGAGCTAAGGTATCTCGATTCCATGAGGATGAACTTTTCATTACCAAGCTCCTCTGCATACGCCGTGGTGAATAGAGTCACAACGGCCGAGGACGAGCCTGTGTCTTCCTTCACCAGTCAGAATCAAAAAGAGACCAAAGGCAGGCTTTTCTTTGTGACAAGCCGTGGAAGAGTCGGTATCTTATCGGCGAATATTCGAGAGGGCCATATTTTGTGTACATTTGAAAACTCGCAGCTGGGCGCCATTCTTCAACCTAACGGCGGTCGCTATGATCTAATTGGTAAAGCAATCTTGTCGTCCATAGACATGAGCAAGGAGGTATCAAGAAATAACTTCAAGACCATACCTGACCATTTGGGGAATTGTCTAGTCAATGGGTCACCGCCAATTGAAGAAAAGCACTCTACGACAGCCCACCTGATCCTTGACGTGGCAACGATACAAGACCTCACGATGACGCTGGAAATGGCCCCCAACCATGGTGTGCGTGAGCCTTCTCGCGTGTCCGAGAGCTCTGCTAGTCTTTACGAACCGAGTCTAGGATCGAATAACAAATCACCCCTTCTGCTCCGAGACCTGCGTGCAAAACAGATACAGACACTACAAGATGCGGCTACATGTGATATGGGGCAAAATTCGGCATCAGCTGCCGCTAAGGAAATCAAAGCCAGTAAAGCAGCAAAGGATTGGTTCTATGAGGTTGAAGATACATTAAAAGATATAGTTGATAAGCCTCTTGTTAAATTAGATACTGACGATGTATACCCAGAGTTTCTACCTCCGCCCTGGCACAACGCAGATATTGGGTCCTTGTTAGGTATGTTATCAAGAATTAGAGAATTGGTGCAAGGAGAGTAAGCAGATTGCAAATTCGCCGAAGACTTGGGGGAATATATAAAGTGAAAAAATAATGAATGATTTTATGCCTTATACATTCTGCCTTTTGAAATTTCGTTTGGATCGGCGGTCAGCCATGTGCAATACAACGTAGATAATATAGCAAAATAAGACTTTCCATTAGCGTCTGAGGAAAGATATGAAAGATTAACACTCAGTATCCTTTTGGTCGTAGTTTACAGTTTTATATCCATCGAAAAGACGACGAATCTAATGCTAAGCCATGATAGACTTGGTTAAATGCGTCTGAGTTTCAAGCTGTAAGAATATCGTAGCCACAGGGTAGCCACAAATTTGACCCTCCATGTTGATTGGTCTAGCGTCCGACCCTTCTCACCCGTTTTATTGGATGCAATCAAGTGGCTTGCGGCTGAATAAAGAAGGCAACGCTCTGAAAGCCGTTTTCCATTCTATTTATTATTATGCATCAAATGCGGGGTCATCTTCAGGTTCCACAGTCCAATACAATCTCAACCAACTTGGCCACGAACAATCATGGCTTCTGGCGATCCAAATGAGCCAGTCTCCCTATCACAGCCAGCACCGGCCGGGCCCATCCCAACCACGGCCTGGCATGCTTACTTTTCCTATGGCATAGGGCATATGGAGTACGACGGCATTATGGAGCAACGAAATCGATGCATCCGATCACTTCGACAGCAACGAAGCGTTAAGAACAAGTGGTTCTTAAAACCTCCTGCAGCTCAAGGCTTGCCGCAATTGAGTTCCAACTACGAAGTCACAGAAAGCGCAACATTTCCGTATCCAGAAGCGTTCAAGCAAGTCATGTTCCCAGTCAATCTGGTCCCGCGACGTGACGAGGAACATGGAAATTCGGATAATAATTCGGCTGATCATCAAAGTCCAAGACAGCCAGAAGCAGAGAGGATTGAGTGGAAGACTAGCGTATCAACGCCCGTTTTCGGTATGTCGCGTACTACAGCTATTGAGTTTGAGTCACGGATTCAGCCGACATACGTAGTCTTGGGTATATTTCCACGCGGTGCTCTCAACCCCAATGAACGAATTGTCTTTGTCGACAGGCCAGAGCATTTTTTCTCTAAGCTGCGGTGGGCAGCCTTCCGTCTTCGTGGGATGAGAGGGACCTTGTTATCTTTGAAGCATCTCACTGCATTTAGGTTGTACAAGGTTGGTCCGTGTTGCCAACCGCTTTCGAATTATACTGACAGATCTAGTGCGACACAAACACCGGGACACATAAACATGTTAATTTAGACGATAATGGGATTGGTGACTTGTATCTTTTAATGAATACCTACAAAAGTTGGCATGTCCCTCGGCATATCTCTTTAGCTTGGGCAGACTGGGTCCATCGCACACTGAACAACGAGAGACTCGACGTACTAGAAGGCGAATACGCTCTTGAGCTGGTTCTAGATTGGTCAATTACACGCATCTCGATCGTAGTACTAGTCCCAGTTCTACTTAGCTTGGCTATTGGAATATGGCTCAACTCTAAGGCGTGGACGGACCTCGCGACAATCCAGACAGCCTGGGGTACTGCCTCATATATCGTGACTGCTGGGGCATGTAAGTGACCGATGATGCACCACCAGTCTAAACATAGGCTTGTTAAGCTAACAAACAACAGTGCTTGCAGCAATGCTGGGATTCTTGGACATTGCGGATAAATAGGCCGAGAGCCTGATTTGTTTCATCACATGTCAGTTTTGTGACAACCACTATGTTTTCAGCTCAAGCAGCCACTTCTGGGACTGCAGACTGGAAATCAGGCTCCGGGGTATTTTTTCCATTTACAGCCAACTCTTATGGCTGATCTCGACTTAATTCTTAGATTAGGTTAATTATCTAATGAGCTCCGTTCTGTCTTTATGTGTCTTCTCTTTCGCCTGCGAAGCGTGCAACTCCTAATACTAATAACAGAAGTGAATTATAGTAACGAAGCTTGTAGTTGCTAGAGCCTGATTTAGAGAAGCAAAACATGGTGTTCACAACTGAGCGTTGGTTCGATGTCCAGCTGATATCGTGTTGCGCTCTGATTGGTGAATCCATCATCCGACAGAGAAGGATCATTCTGAGGGTTACATGAAGTTAACATGATCTGACAATGCTCCTTTCGGTTAGTTCTCATCTCATTGGCCTTGGGGGATTCTGTATCGGAGTCAGTAGTGTTTGCTCGGGAGAAAAAAATGTTCGAATTATCAGCCGCAGTATCAGTGTAATGTCTCGCTTTGCATAACCATCTTCCTCTCCCTTTGACTTTCTGCTTTCAATTTAGTACTTTATCTCATTTATAGCTCACTATTCCACCAAAAAACTATCATCAACTCAATAAATACAAGATCGAACCCAATGGATACCTTTCCTCATTTGCCTCCACGTCACAAGATCCGACCTAGCGACGATGTATCCGCTTACGAGCCCTTCAATAGTGGACAAGAGCACCATGGACTCGGCAAACCTATGAAAAGACGTCTTTGTGACCTTTCAGAACTAGCAGCACTGCTACTGAGCTTCTGCTGCAGCGTCGTTGGTCTTGTTTGTTGCTTTCACCCTCCGACCGCCGCAAACTTGGGACAAAAGTACCAGCTCATCACCGTCGGCTTGATGCTATCCATCATGGACCTATGCACAAATAAATTGTCCACTATTGTGTTCTTGCAGCTTGAGACAAAATGGGCTAGTCTTTTACAGAACTACGATATCATCGTGAAGAGGAGCGTTCTGGGCAGTCTTTTGAACTTGCGCAGTGGCTCTCAGCGGTGGACACTCCTTCTTTTTGCCTCCCTTGCGTTCCCGTTACTTCTGAGTATTGGCTACAAGACCTTTGTTGGAGGAAAGATTACTACTCAAGTACATGAAAGCGGGGGCGAATATGGACTTACTGGCCCTGTTGGTCTTGCCAACTTTTCCTCCGGCTCTTCTCTTATGGTCAACGCTACAATCCCATTCATGTTCAACAATTTAACTAAATTGCCCTCTCACCCACAGCCTTTCGGTTTCAACATGCTGGTACTGCCAAGCAAATCCATTACAGTCGCCATGTTGGACGGACCAAGTCCATCCTATGTCAAAACGATAAGGGACCAGCTCCAGGGCCAACAGACTTATACCGTGGCGGGCGATGTCCATGGATTAGCATGGCATCTTGACACTGAAGTTGATAAACATCGCGACGATAAAGAGTGGTGGGATAAGCTGTACGGCTCAAGTGATGACCAAGCCCCACGGCAAATATCTCTCTACAAATGGAAGAAGTGGTTGTCAACATTGTGGCCTCAAGGTCAAGTGAAGCAATTTTTTATCCTTCTCACTCCTCATGAGTCAGACAGAAGGAAGGCACCTTCAAAGGAAAGATTCCGAAGGGAGGCGCTCGAGTTCACAAGTCAGCGACTAAACTGTACTGGAAAATGGAGGATCACGCGCAGCTCAGTTAACCTGATAGAGGGAAATTGTGGAGGCAGCATCTTCGACAAGGTATTACCTAATGGATGTCGAACTCTTCATCTTAACGATGCTTCGTTCATACTGAGTGACTTTGTTAGCGACTTGCTGACCGATAAGCTTGACGAAGCAGCCCAAATAAGACTAACGGCTGTAGTGTCGTCACTTCTTTGGTCTCGACTAGCGGCTTACTGTGGCATTGGATCTCCAACTAACCATTTATCATCGGAAGACATGGAACAGTTCAAATACCACCGGCAAGATGAGGCTTGGAAGACTGTCGGAGTTCTCAAGCGCTCTCCCCTTTTGGCAATCGTTCTTCTGGCTCAGCCCATTGTTGGCTTAGTGCTCTTGACCGTTCGCATCATCTTTTGTTCATCTCCTGTTTCTGGCGGCTTTGGTCTCATTAGCGTTTTAGCTGGCCATGGGCCTCGGGACAGCGATATACTGAGCGGTGCAGGGTTATCCGGGGAAGCCAAGGAACGCATTGAGCTGGAATTTACCATCGGCGAATCATTCGATGATGGTGGTGAAGGACTACGGTTTCAGCTGAGGAAAGCAAGAAACTCGATGCATCAAGATCGAAAGAAGCTGAGGTCTGGAGTCAAGTATCACTGACCAAATAGGAGAGATTTACAGTAGGGATTCCAGAAAGAGATTGTCTTGTAATTGTCGAACTTTTGTATGGAAGCTTCCTTGATTTCTGTTTTCCTACTATCTGTGTATCTTGCGAACTATCATATCATCATGAACCTGATGTCATTATCTCAAATGGGGGATTAACCCGCTGCATTATCAAGCCACTTATATAATCCGATCGGATATAAGTTTCGGATATCTAATCTTAATCAAGTTTATGCTCACTCGAACCAGGTTCCTTGCCAGGTTCGGAATCCGGGTCAAGTTCTCAGCGCATCAACCCACTTTCTGCAGGAACCGTATGAGAAACAATCTGCACATTCATGATTTGCCACAGCGTTACGACAGCCCCAGAACAACTCAGCTAGTGAACCTGATAGGGAGGCCAGTATGACGATCACTAACGGTTGAAGAATCTTGTTGCAGACCAATGAGGCCTCACTGGAACCTCCCCGACCAATTGATTTGGCTGGCAAATCTCCTCGACCGACGAATTGGGCAATGACATCGGCCGAGCATTTGACTTGTTTTCAAACTCTCATCTAATTTGCCTTCCAAAATTAACGGTCGAATTATTGTCGAGGGTTGGTGTGATCGCTTCGGCAGTCGGCTATTCCTTTGAGTGTTTCCTCCGACGATCCAACCAATCACCATCGCCAATTCATCCAACGGTCTCTGAGAGATCGTCGCGACACTTTTATGCGTTAGATCCCTGCAAAGCTGTAAACGGCACCCTAGTACCTCGCCGTTGTAACGCTACAACAGGTTTCAAGTCAATTTATAGATATTATAGACCAGGATATCGCCATCGGAAACGTCAACGGCTTTAAACGTGGTATTCATTGGAGCCTCGTTGTAAGATAATGACGTTGAGATTATTTTAGTTTACATTGGAGCATCTTAATGATTTATGAAATGTATATCTCTGATTTTGTATAAATATGGGGATTCTTGGAGGATCAGCTTTCGAATCTGCATCCGCATCCTCAGCCTTCATATCACTATCATCTCTATCGCAATCGCCTTACTCATTTACTCTTCATCATGAAGTTCTCACTCGCTATCGTTACTCTCCTGGCTACTGCCGTCTCTGCCCTCCCTACTGAGGAGAAGCGACAGGCTTATATCCCCTGTTCTGGTCTCTACGGCACTTCTCAATGCTGTGCTACTGATGTCCTTGGAGTTGCCGACCTTGACTGCGGAAATCGTGAGTGATCTGTTCTCTCTGTAGCTATCAGCTTATCTGACGTTAATAGCTCCCTCCTCCCCTGCCAATGCCACTGACTTCAGTGCTATTTGCTCTGCCATTGGCCAGCGAGCTCGATGCTGTGTCTTGCCTATTGTAAGTTTAATTTATCAACTCTGCTAAATCATTGCTAACAAGTCCAGCTTGACCAAGGCATCCTCTGCAACACACCTACTGGTGTCCAGGACTAAGGGATAACGACTCCTCCCTTTTTAATTCTACATGCGAATACGAGATAGATGGATTATGATATAAGGCTTGGGGATTGGCTGGATTGTTTCCTATTCTATGTGTTTATACATATTCAATGAAACGACTTGAACTTGAAAGTGTTTGCGTCTTCTGGTTAATGATTATGACCGCTTGTGACCACTGAGAACACAAAGGCCATTAAAAGCTCTCAGATTTTAGATCCTCGATTTATACTCCCGGTTCTCCACTTGAACAATTTCCATGTCAACCTTGGCATCTCCTCCAGGCCAAGTCTTGACAAGCCCTTCCTCCCCATCCCCAAACACAGGATCCTTCTTTGGTTTGGGAACCCTCCAAGACGTTCCATAGTCACCTCCACTCTTTACAAAGTCCCATTCCCCGCCATTATAAGCCCCCATCATAGTATAACCATCTAGCTTTACCTCTGACAATGCTTTCTTCGGGTCATCCGCTTCAATGCCATGCCCAACACCTGGCGACAAGAGCTTGAACTCCGCAGCAGGTTTGGTATTGTGTGTTTTGTGAGCTACACCAGCTGGAATCACAAACACATCTCCCGCTTCGGCCTCCAGCACAACTCCACCTTTTTCCCAGGCTGATCCATATGTGTTCTCGTCCAAGTCTTCAGAGGTATCACCAACTCCGAAGCGAATTGTTGCAGTACCTGAGAGAACAGCCATACATTCATGAGCCTCGGAATGAAAATGCGACAATTGCGTATTTGGGTATCGGAATATCCATTGGACGTCCCATCCGTTCTTGGTAAACATTTCCCAGACTTCGGCAGGATCGCATTGTGAGCTATTTCGGCGTTTGGCTAAGACATTCTTGTAATGAAGCAGTGGTCTCGGTGAGTTTGGAATGAGATCCGTTGGAAGGAGATGATATTTCTTTACTTGAACCATGATGCTATGCTGAGTTGATGAAGTTATCATGAACAAGGGTTACCCCGCGAAACCATCATTTATATGTCATAAGGTTTGCTCGGTAGCTTATCCGACTCGGAAGTAGATGCCGACCGAGATATCGCCGGGCGGGATTCCCGGGACGAATCCGAAACTCTAGATACATCAGGTATAGTGAACTATAACTTAACATTGAAGATAAGATAGTGATCAGCTCAGATAGGAATAGCTTTCAAATGCATGATAGATATTCTATTGAAGAGACAGTCTATTTAAAGCCATATTTGCACAAAACGGAACGCACTCAGTCAACCCAGCCTAAACAATAACAGCACACAATTCAGTCAAAGTGAATTCTCCAAAGCTCACGGTCGACCCCCGCAGTGAAGTCGCTCCTGGTATGCATCATCAAGATATTATCGCTGACCAGAATATCACCCTTATCCCAAGCATAATACAGCGCAACGCGGCGGTCATAAAGAACTGAGTCAATGGTCTCGCAGATTGCAGCACTCTCGGTCGTCTCGAATCCATCGATCGTGACATCAGAAGCATCAAATTTGGTCTTGGACTGAGGCCAGGGTTCATGATAACGAAGACACGGCTTTCCGGTGGTGGGATGGTCGATGGCCAACGGGAGTCCTCTCAGGACTGTGTTATCGAACGCTGATGTCGATACGCTCCAAGTGAGCTTGGAGATGTCCTTTTTGAGCCATGTTGGGAGGTACCTGAAGAATAGAGTTGATGAGGAAAAGAGGGTGAATCCAGTATCTCTAGGTGAAGACGTGGCGCCCTGGAAGAGTTGGAACCTGGTCACTCGATTAGTCACTGAATCTACATCCGCAAGAAATGACACTTACTGTGGCGGAATTGAAACTGTCTTCTCGTTCCCATCCTCATCCGTCTGTTTGACCACCTTGAATAAACCATCATAATGGAATGGCATAGGCTCCGCCGAAAGAACGTTGTTCAATCCTCGAGCGTCCTGGCCACGATCCTTGACTTCAAGCAAGAGGCCAAACTTCCAGGGAAGCGGGGTACCAAATCGGTGGCTGAGATCAATGAATCGATCGCGATTGGGCTTTTTGACGAATCCCTTCAGGACAACAGGAGAGTTGATCTCTGACAGAGCGCGAACTTTGTTCGTGTCGATATCATCAAGAGCCACGGAGCCAGGTCCGTTAGCAGGACGAATGATCAGACCGGCAGGATACATAGGGTCGACTGTAATTCCGCCCTTATCTTCTGCCCACGATAGTAGAGATGACTTCTCACGATAATACGAAGGTCTCCCGTTGTCGTAAACTAGTTCGAGAGTATCGTCGTTGTCAAACTCTGATCGCATACCAGTCCGAATTGTACCATCCAATCTATACGCTACACTGCAGTGCCAAGGAGTAGTATAGATTGAATCAGTTGGCAATAGACTGACGGAAAGCTTCACAGCTCCGGTTGATGGATGAATTGACAGTCGAACATGATCAGGATACTTTTGTCGAA
Organism: Fusarium beomiforme; assembly: GCA_002980475.2. Lineage (NCBI taxonomy): Eukaryota > Fungi > Ascomycota > Sordariomycetes > Hypocreales > Nectriaceae > Fusarium > Fusarium beomiforme. The sequence goes on from PVQB02000193.1 coordinate 68,416, forward strand.
CAGCATTGGCAAAGGCCTATAAAGTTAGTGCGCGACTCGCTTACCCAAGTTAGCTTAAGAACTTACATCTCCACGAACCATCATCTGTTTCGCAATGTACTCAATTCCCCTCTTGTACTTAGACTTGCTGCGGTTCTCATCAACCGGGTAAACCGTTTCTAAATCTGTCTGGAGAAACTTTATGTAGCCACGATACGTCATGCACTGATCATCTGACTGTCGAACTTCATCCCAGCTCCATCCTGGCTTGCTGAAGGTGTTGAGTAGTGCACGTCGAAAGTTTGATGCGTTGGCCACGTAAGTCATTTCCTCAAGATCTTGTGGCAAGTCGATTTCGACAAGATCCCTCAGACGCGCAAAGGCGATGTTGTGAAATTCCTTTTCTACTGCCATAGATCGAAGAGTCTCGCCGTATGCCCAGACATCTCTATCTGGAACGCCAAGTAGGTCTGTCATTGTTAGCGTACTACTTCTGGTCTCCTAGCAGTCAGACATACCATTATATACGAGTCCATCCGATATAATAGTGAGTTTGGCGCCAGGCTTATACACGTCGCCAATTGCATTGCAAAGGCCATTGAGATGAGCAAGAGCAATTTCCTCGCCCTTATCAGGAAGCCTTCCCAAGGTCTTTGAGGTCGAGTTTGGTGACTTGAAAGGAAAAGCTGGGAGGCACAGAGGAACTGGGTTGCCAGCCTTGACGTGCGTGTAAATGAGGGCAATGAATCTAAGAGCTGATTGATCAGATCGAGAAGAGACGCCCTCATCTTGCTTCATGCGATATCTCCCGATGATGTCGAGAATCTTGGTAGAGGTCTCGAGAGCTTCGCGATCGAGCGGGAATGTTAAAGGCTCAACAGTGGCATCGAGAACGGCAGTCCCAATAGGGAAAGAGGTCACGGGGCGAAGACTCGATACAGCCATGGCGAGTTAAGCGGAGAGTAAGTTGTTGAGATAATAAATGGTTGTTTGTATGTAGATGTAAGTGAATGATGAACTTGTTGATAGAATTATTGCAACCACGGGACATAGAAAGATAATAGACCTTATAACATATTCGATAGACCATGAACATGTGAACTGGCTATAACTATCCCTACAAGATCCTATTTTCGATTTACTAAGACAATTCGCGAAAACCACCGAATCGACTCATCAGTGGGCCATCGTACAATCACCAATTGCGTGGCAAAACACTCACCCTCGTCACATCGCCTTATCCGAAGCACTCGCTTCATCAGGAAGCTGCAAAAATCGTGCCAACCCCCCCGTCACCACACGGATTACATCCCAGAGTAGAAGGTATCATGTCAACCTATGTGGAAGCCAAGCCACATTCTTCGTCATTTTATTTCCGTAATATGAAACGTTTTTTATTGACTTAGCCTGGCTAGGGCTAAAACTTGGATTTTCGCCAGGGGACGGTCCGTTGAATGATCGGCATCCCGCGCGCTATCCCGTTCGGCTTCATCCCACCGGGGAACTTTGAGTTTGATTTAGGGCGATGAACAAGATCGGGCCTTTCTATGGTGTAACAGCTAGGATATGGTTATTCAGATGAGACAATTGCAATTTTTATCCTTGACTGGCTGGGATGGCTTGGTCAATCTGAATTGGGTAGGTCGTTGGAGACTTTTAGTTATTTTGATGACTTATCTTGTCATGAGTCCCGTGAATTATTGAGAATTGTCAAGCTGAAGTCATTCACATTCTGATATAACTCACTGATCTTATACAAACTTAGAAGAATTACGGCATTAACGAAGATGGAGCAAGTCGATGTTACGATTGTTGGTGGCGGTCCTACTGGCCTCTTTGTTGCACTTCTGCTTCAACCATTGGGCATCTCAGTCCGTGTCCTGGGTAAGCTGCACCATAATCCAAGTTGACATGGGAGTCTAACCTTTTTACAGATGAGAAGCCTTGCTCTTTGGAACTGGGTCGAGCTGATGCTCTGAATGCCCGTACTCAGCAGTATTTCGAGGTTGCTGGCATCCTTGATGAGCTGCTCCCAGATGGTCTCAAATGCAACAGTAAGGAAAATCAATAGTCTCAATGATGCATTCTAACAGTAATAGCGAGTTCAACTTTCAAAGCTGGCGATTTCAAGTCTCGTCAGAACGAGTGGTGGGTTGGCATCGAGCATGCTTTGCATAAGAACTTCCTTATGATTGGGCAACCCGTTGTCGAAAAGGTGATGCGCAGTCATCTCGGTGATTCTGTTAGCTATAACGAACATGTTATTAGCATCACTGAGGACGATGAGTCTGTTAAAGTCATGACAAGTTCCGGTCGACAGGTCCACAGCAAATATGTCGTTGGCGCAGATGGTGCACGATCCTTTGTCAGGAATACTCTGGGTATCAGTTTCACTGGTACTAAACCTGAGATGACTTGGGCAGTTCTAGATACCTTTCTAGATACTGACTTTCCTGTTTGTCCGGAGATCATCACCTTTGAACTTGATGGAGAGTCTCGAGTTGCCTGGATTCCAAGAGAGCGAGGAATGTCTCGATTCTATGTGCTTCTGAAGGGCGAGATTACACAGCAGTTAGCTGAGGAGTCTATCAAAGAACATCTCGCTCCATATCGGGTTGAGTTTACCAAGACTGAGTGGTTCAGTACATTCCATGGTATGCCTCCATTCACAATTATACTTTTGACATGCTAATCGTCTGTTAGTCAAGGAACGCCTCGCCGGATCCTTCATCTCCAAAGAAGGTCATGGGAGAATTATCTTGGCTGGAGATGCTGCGCACGTTCACTCCGTCAACGGTGGTCAAGGTCTCAATACCGGTGTATCTGATGCCTTCGCTTTGGCTTGGCGTCTAGCAGCAGTTGTACGCCCATCCAACCTGACCACTGAAGCTCGAGAGGCTATCCTTCGTAGCTATGATTTTGAGCGTCGATCTACAGCTGCTCAAGTCATCGGAGTGGCTGCAGCTTTAGTTAGGGACACGGTGCATACAGCCAAGAAATATGTATCCACAATCGAACGAAATGCCGGCTTCATCACAGGTACGTCCAACGCCAGAGTTCCATAACAGTCGATTAACAAGTATAGGCATGGGAGTCAACTATAGCGAGTACGCCACTCCGCTAGTGCAAGGTATCGATCACGGCATTTGGAAGCCCGGTTATCGCTGTCCAGATGTGGTCATGACTACGACCTCTGGAAAAACCACCCGACTTTACCAGAGTGTTGCATACGGCGAGTTCATTGTCTTGGCTGTTGGCAAACGTCTCTCCACTGGAGCCGTTTCGGCTCCCGTTTACAGTATCCTGCCCGATCAGGCCACCAATGGCCATGTTGAGTCTGATCAAGACAGGGATTGTGACAAGACCTTCACTGCTGATTGGGTCAAGAACGAGGACTTGCTTATTGTGATTGTCCGGCCGGATATGTATGTGGGATATGTCGGGACTGCCGAGGCAGCGGCATGGAAAAGCTATTTGGATACTTACTATGTAAAGTCTAGGTAAATATGTAGGGTAGATTATTTTCAGTCGTTTATTTCTGTTCATCAAATATTATATCTTCACACAACTTGGTATTCTGCTACGTTTCTTTATCTCTATATCTTATTTCATGCTTGAGCGTCATTTGTTATCTCGTAGCCATTGCTTCATGACAGATAGTAGAATTCCCAATCCTGTGAAGATTTCCATCTGATCACGCCACAACTTTAGGCGAATCATCGTTTACTCGCCGAAGTGACCTTGTCATAGTCCTTATCACATTCGGGAACTCTGTACGTCAAAGATCTACAGTGTTTTCCGCGCCCTGCGAGGTCCCACCGTACAAAATTCCCCTTCTTGGCAATGCATGCATCATGCCATGCCGGCAATAACCCTACATGAACTTAATCTTGTTTGCTTTGCCGCAACACAGCATTAATCACAACTTGGCTACGGTTTTCCCCGACTTTGATCCTAGCTCAATTCAAGGATAACCAACAATACCAATGTTTACCACCTTCCCAGCTTGGTAGTCTTCGGATGTTTCACCAATTTAGAAAAGTAAATCGGTGACATCCAAAAAATTATGCAAAAGTCCCCGCTCGATTTCGGAAGAACTTGATTCAGGGTTATCGCCAAGGCGTTGTTGGCCAAAACACATTTTGAGAAGTGGGATAGCGATTTTTTCATATGATATTATAAATCGTCCAAGTACGCGTCCAAAGTGGCACAGACACTGCGCCTTGATGTGCTGATGATGAGTTTTATCTTTTTCATCGAGATCCACTGTGGGGTGAAGTGCCGAGGACTACCACCATAATAGGAAAGAGGAACTATCCTGGAGTAGGTTATCCTGGATAAAGAATTGTAAGAGAAATAGAGATTGATAAGCATGGCGGTTGTATTTCGGTCTATTTCTCCTTCATTAGTCGGCTCAGGTTCTAAGTCTCAGGTTAAGCCTTGACAAGAATACTATGCGCCATGGACGCCACGAAAGACACAGCCGATGATAACCCTCTGGTCGAAAGCACCTTTTCGATTGATGATGCATCACCAAACCCGATTCCAAATGGCGGCTTGATTGCCTGGCTGCAAGTCGCAGGCTCATTTTGCCTTTACTTTTGTACATGGGGTGAGCTTTTGCAACAGATATCCCCGACAGTATCAGAAGAGAGAGGCTAACCAAGGACATATTATAGGTCTCATAGCAAGCTTTGGAAGCTTCCAGACAATATACGAGCGTGACCAGCTTTCATCCCATACGCCTTTTCAGATATCAATTGTTGGCTCTCTGCAGACCTTTTTGATGGTGTTTTCGGGCTTCATCGTTGGTCCGATCTATGACTCTGGCTATTTCCGACATCTGCTTGCTGTTGGATCTAGCTTCATCGTCATCGGCACCATACTTCAAAGCATCAGTACCAAGTACTGGCAGTATCTTCTTACTCAAGGGCTGATGATTGGTATTGGTGCTGGCTGCCTATCAATACTGAGTGTCGCGGTCACTTCATTATGGTTCACTACAAGGTTGCCCCTCGTAAATGGTCTCGCAGCTTGCGGTAGTGGCCTCGGTGGGTAAGTAGCTACAACCGCCTTACCTGTTCTTTCTAACAGATCTATCAGTGTACTGCTACCCATCATGATACGGGAGCTCAGCGGACAGACAGGCTTGCCCTGGGCAACGCGAGCTATGGCTCTACTGCTGCTAATTCTACTCGTATTTTCCAATCTTGTGCTTCGACCTGGCCCGAACTCGAGCAGTCCAACCCAACGAAGACAACTTCTTGATAAGACGGCGTTCACGGACTGGCCTTACGTGCTCTTCGTAGCTGGCTGTTTCTCTGTCTTTCTGGGGATGTATACGCCTTTTGTTTATGTTCAAAGCTATGCCCTTGACAACAAAATAGCATCCCCTGATCTCGCTGGTAACCTTCTAGCTATCCTCAACAGCAGTTCAATATTTGGGCGTATACTGCCTGCTTTCCTCGCTCAGAGTCTCGGGCCGATGAACACAATAATTTGTGCAGCAGTGTTACTTGCCATTACGAGCTTGTGTCTCATCTCTGCAACCACGACTCCACGACTACTTGTTACAGTGATTAGCCAGGGCTTCTTGACAGGCTCTTTCTTCGCGCTTCAGCCGACCATCTTCGTCAGACTAACAAGTGATACGCGAAGAATTGGGACAAGATTTGGGATGGCTTTTTCGGTCATGTCATTTGCACTATTGTTTGGACCCCCCGTCGGAGGAGCTTTGAGGAAGAGTTTGGATTATACCGCTGCGTGGGTTTGGGCAGGATTGACCGTTTTCGTTGGGGGCATGTTGATATTATGTAGTAGGCTCCTGAAAGATAGCAAGTCCTTGAAAGTCTGATGCGATTCGAAATGCTGGGGCACACTTTGCGGGCGTCGAAGTCTCGAGAATCTCAGCAGATATGGATAGTCAAGACTAGGAAGAGAATTATAGATACATGTCAGCATATCAATTGCCACTAATAGAAATGCACATGCACAGGAAGTTTGCAAAAGTCTCTCGGAAATCCAGTGTTTACTTAATACACTCGAGAGCCTCCGAACCAGGTTTCCTTCACCTTAGCCTTCAGTAAAGTCTTCGGATCCCATTGCATATCAACGACGATAAAGTCAGCTAATTTGCCGGGGGTCAAGCTCCCAACACGATCTTCCGCGAATACACTTCGAGCTGCACCTTCTGTACCCGCCACGAAGGTCTCACACATGCCTAGTCTGAAATGTTCATGTACAACCTTGGGATTTTCGGGGTTCTTAGATGACTGCCGGTTGATGGCCACATGAAAATTATGCATTGGTGACCATGGTGAAGTGGGGCTATCCGTACCAACCGCCATCAGGGCACCGGCATCAGCGAACTCTCGGTAGGCAAAAGCTCGTTCATAACGCTCTTCTCCTAGAAGTTCAGGCCAAGCTGTCAATGCTGTAGGATCTGCATGAATGGGTTGAATAGATGCTGTCAAGCCCAGCTTTCCCAGCCTTTTGGCGTCTTCTGGGGAGACAAGCTCCAGATGCTCGATCCTGTGCCTTCGACCAGGTGTAGCATGTTTCTCAATAGCATCAATAGCCATTCTGACAGCACCATCACCAATTGCATGTAGAGCAACCTGTAAGCCACCAGCGTCTGCCTCTTTGACTACCGGCTCGAGAAACTCAGGTTCCCAGATCGGCGGCGGACTGCCTGCGGTGGCATACGGCTCAGAGAGGTAGGCCGTACAGGCATCCACAATTCCATCAGTGATGACCTTGATCCCGACAAGACGAAGATCAGGACTTGTTGTTGCGTTGTACTGTTTGCTCAGCTTGATGGCTCGTTGCACTTGTTTGGAGTTCTTCTCTAGGTCGGCAGTTGGTTTGATGAGCCAGTGAGCTGCTATTCGTAGGGAAAGATTGGGTGTTGTTTCTTTGAGTGTGACAAGAGCATTCCATGCTTCTTCGTCCATGGCCATTTCCACAGCGCCAGTGTAGCCAGCGGCGTTGTACTCTCTTACGGCTGCGCGGATCGATTCTATTCTTTCGTGCTTGGGTGATGACTTGGCCTGGAATGGCCATACTATTCGGCAGGGTTAGCTTCTTCATTTTAAACGAGCAGAATCAGGTCTCACTCACTAATAGACATCATGGCACCTTCATCCAAAAGTCCAGATGGCTTTCCATCTGCATCACGATAGATCTTGCCACCAGCAGGATCTGGCATATCATCAACCTCAAGTTCCTTCAGAGCTGCCGTATTGCACCAGCATGAGTGTAAAGAACCAGCATCGATGAAAATGGGTCGTGGATCCAGATCATCCAACATAGCGGCTGTCACTCCATTTGGTGTCATATAATGCCTCTATCCTTTGCAGAGAATAGTTGGAATGTCTGGATTCTCGGCAGCATATTGTCGAATGCAAAATTGGATATCATCGAGTGAAGTGCATCGCGAAAGGTCGAGCTTTCGGAGGGATTGGCCAAGCAGGAGGAGATGCATGTGGCCATCGATAAAGCCGGGGAGCAGGACACGCTGGTTGAGATCGCGAACCTCTACGTCTGAGCCCAGAGTCTTGGCGACTTCATCATGAGATCCAACGGCCACGATTTTGTTGTCCTGGATTAGCATGCTGTCCGAGAACTGCGCAGTGCCCTTGAGACCAGTCTCTGTCTTTGACAAGATCCGGCCATTGATGAATAACATTTTAGCCATAGTGTCAAGTAATGGATGAGCGACTTTGTTTCTAAAGAAAGAAATAATGCGAAAGTTGAAAGAAGGAGAGAAATTGTAGTTAAAAGACTAAGAGTTGGGTATCCATAGAAGATATCTTTTACTATTGTCGTCTGATTTCCTCTGCCCCAACTGAATTCCGACCTTCCTTCCCAGTATGTAGTCCCCATAGCTCCATATTAAAGCTTTGAGCGCCCAGTCAGCAGCTTGGAAGAGCGATAAACTGAGCGACTCGGCTGTTAGTTCTCCACTCAAGCGTTTCCCCATTTCTGAGCTCTTGATCGATGCAGGGATTGAAGCCGTAGATGATTAGCAGCGAAGTGTTCGAAATTTCAATGTTTTATATTGCTTTTTTTCGAGCCCTTAAGAATCTACTCAATGGGTCAGTGTTCTTGCCAAGTTTACGGCCAGCATCCTGTTGCCGGTCATTATCGTGAAATGTTGAATTCGTTATCTTTAGTGGCTCCCAGCTTAGCACTTGAGTGCCACTAAAAGGCCCTGGATGAGCTTAGTCCATCCAATGGAACGACCGATTCAAACGATAAGATCCACTGCTCCGCATCTCGGTTGATTTCCCACCTTGCATGCTCAATTCCGAGCTTGTCAAATCTCAACACCACGAGACAATGCCTCGAGGGCGCAGGGGCTGCTGGACATGTCGCATCCGTCACAGAAGATGCGACGAGTCAGATCCCGAGTGTAACGAGTGCAGTAGTCGGCATATTACTTGCCATGGATATGCTCTTGATCCACCAGAATGGATGCGCAATGATCAATTACTGCAGGCAGAGCTTCGACGCATCAAAGTTGCAGTCAAGGAGAATTTTCGACGCGTGAAAACTATTCAGAATCGCCGACTTGCTCGGTCAACAGCCGAAAAAGCACAAGTCTTGCGTAATAAAGCCATTTCTCGCCAACGAGACGAATTAGCCGACAGTGCAGCACAAGTCGATTCATCAGCAACCAATACCATATTCCGAGAGGCGCAGTATCTTGTTCATTACCTAGACTACATTTTTCCGATTCAATATGCCTTCTACGTCGATGCTCCAGATCAAGGCGGTAGAGGCTGGCTCCTTTTCCTGCTAGAACGAAGTATGGCGTTTCTTGGATGCGCAGTTATTGTTTCTGACTCCGGATAGATGCACCACTGCGCAACGCAGCTTTAACCATTTCCGCATTCCATCAACATATACTGTCGCCCTATCATACAGAGAACCAAGAAAATGAACTATTGCAGTACCATACCAAGGCGCTTCAGGAACTTCGACATGTTGTTCGACATCGAGACATTGGCGTCTCTGCCGACAATACTGAGGAATGGCTGAAGTTTCTGGCTGGTGGAATGTTCTTGATTTCTTTCGAGGTTTAATCCCCAACTGCCAATCAGTTATCACACCCTCTAAACTAGCTTTAGGTCTTCCAAGGTGGAACAAACAATTGGCAAGCCCACTTCAATGCCCTTGTGTCCGTCATTCGAAACTTGACATCCTCCGACTTCGACTTCGATGGGTCCGATCCTTCACGTCCAGATTTCGACTTCAAACGCGGCATGAATACCGCACAGAAATTCATTCTATCCAATCTCGTATGGATCGATATCCTTGCGCCTCTTGCCACAGGAACTGCACCAAAGCTACCATATCATGACTGGCTTACTGGCGGTAAGATAGATATGTCTAGAGTCATGGGATGTTCTAATTGCATCATGATCGCGATTGGTGACATGATGACTCTAGTATCTAAGGCCAACGATATGAGCAACGAAACCTTGTATTCCAGTATTAAGGAATTGGAGAGGCGCATTACTGATGGGATAGAGTCAGCTCTGAGTGACGAATCAATGGTTTGTGCATGTCCCTCAAAATTTAATGCTCGCTAAACCACTACAATAGCTGACCTCGACGAACCGCTCGGTAACTCACCTCTTCGCAACTGCAGCTCTCGTCCAACTCTACACTCTTGCTTCAGAATACGGTATCGCAACCCCGGATCCTCACGAGGCAGTCTCTGGCGTCGTTGAAGTGTTAGAGCAACTGCCTCCACATATTTCCTTGCGAGCAACACCATGGCCTTTATGCGTCGCCGGCTCCATGGCGCTCCCTCCCAATGAGCAGTACTTCGACAACTTATTGGAGAAACTTATGGACCATGCCGATGCAGGCTTTACGAATTGCGGCACAGTCTACAATATTATAAAAAACTCCTGGAAACAGCGGCGGCAAGACCCAAGTAGGGTTTGGAGTGCGAGGCAATCGATGGATAATATGGGTATTTGTGCTCTTCTAATATGACCCTTTGTCGTGTTCTTATTACCAGTGATATATGTCTAAAGTATCTTCTGAGATAAATAGGTGCACCTACTCGATCAATCAACACTCGAGTCCTTCAAACATTATCAATTACTTGAACTACCCAAATTTGGCTCTAGTCTACTCCTTACCCTTCAAGCTGAAAGAATACTTGGCCTGAAGGGTATAAGGGTTGCCACCAGGCTCATAGATCTGCTTCTCACCCCGCATCCACTCAGGATGGTTGATACCATCAATGTAGTCCTGAACCTCAACAACCATGCATCCATACTTGGGAATAATTCGGGGGAAGTCCTTGTTGTCTTTCAGACCCTGAGTCTTCTTGAGAGGCATGTCGCCCTTCTGCTGAGTGCAGCTGTAGAACTGGAAGGCATCCTGGTCAGTGTAGATGTCGAGCTGGATACCGGACCAGGCGGAGGAGATGGTAGCAACGGGGCCCTCGGTTCGCCAGTCGAAGTTTCCGAGTTGACCACGGTTGACGCTGTAGCAAGTGTCTAAATTGATTAGCAAAGTCGGAAGATTCGATGATACGAAACTCACCATATCCAGTGCAGTTGAAGCCGCAGTTGTTCTTCAAGTCCTTGTTGTTTTCTTGGTCACCAATCATCTTGGGCTTGCTCCAGAAGTCATTGACAGATCCCTTGGTGTTGGGAATGATATCACCAGTGGGAATGAGAATGTTGTCAGTCGCAACACGCTGGCCACCGTAGGGCATGTAAAGCGTATGGTTTTGGATGGTGTTCGTCTCATTGTTGGAGAAGCCGTCGAGGTTCCAGTAGGTATGGCTGGTAAGCATGATAGGAGTCTTCTTGGTGGTTGCAAGAGCAACGATCTTGATATGCCAGTCCATGTCGGTCAAGGTGTAGGTGACGTAGGAGACAACCTCTCCAGGGAAACCCTCCTTGCCGTCAGGGTCAACGATGGAGAAGGTGATGCTGGAGTCGGTGTAGGACACAACAGTGAAGTTGCGGTAATCCCAGCCGTCAGGTCCTCCATGAAGAGTATCCGCGCCCTTGGGCGACTCAGGCGTAGGATTGTCGTTGGGCGTGACGTGATACGTCTTGCCGTCAATCTCGAAAGTGCTGTTTCGAATACGATTGGCGTATCTTCCGGGAACACCTCCAAGATGGGGATGCGACTTGTCAATGCTGTAGTGGGTAGCATTGTCGAAACCAGCAACGATATCTCGAGAAATACCGTATTGATCGTCGATCAGAAGATTGGTGATGGAGGCGCCATAAGGAATGAAGGCAGCTTGGATACCGTCTCCCTTGATCCAGTATTTGCCATCCTTGTCGGGCCCCTTGCCTTTGGTCGCAAGGGCCAGTGGAATGAGAGCAGCAACGACAGCCTTGAAGAACATGATTGCGGTGATCAAGGTGGAGACTGGCCCAGCAAGAAAGAGCGAAAACCCCAAGCTTTATAGAAAAAGCGACGATCGTTTAGTTTTCGCGCGGAATAACTTCCCACCAACGAAACCCCTCTCCAACTGAAGGATTTCAGGGTCTTTTTGGTGATCGTCTGATGAGCTTTCAAGTTCAATGACTGGTGCGGCTGTCATTGTTGTCCAGGAACTTGCCATTGAGCCGTTGTAACGACGCGATCCTGGGGTAGTTTTGGAGCTAAGAGCTTTCCCCAGGTTTTCCGACGATGTGTCATTGGTGCGGCTGGGTCGGGTAATCTTAGCGAACTCTGTCTTGACATGGATGCGTGAGTCTGGATTGGGATCGTCGTGCGGGGGGTATCAGGCTGTTTGCAGGTTCATGGGAAGTCTCCAGGTTCGACGGCAGTATCGCGCCGAGGGATTGGCCGAGAAAAGGCTGGGGTAAGCGGTAGTTATGCGATGAGAGAATCTTGATATCCCCTCCAATCAGTTTGCAAGCTAGTCAAAGATGAAGAGATGTAATATATAAGATGTAATAACCGGACTGGCTATACGGCACAGGCTAAATAGATAGAAGAAACTCAATTGTATTGGTAAAGCTTAGGAATCTCAAATGTCGGAGAACCAGACGGGGTTGGGGAGAGAAAAGGTGCCAGGGTAAGGAACTTGTGAGGAGAACTGACGTCATTGCATATCACAATGGTACCCTAGACTCGAACATGCAGAATTCCATGTTGCATTTCGTGATACTACCTGTAAGCTTGGGGTGATCATCCCATCAAGACATGCAAAGCAAGATCGTCCATACCGGCACGGCCGTCTAAGTTCAGGAACCAAGATTCTAGTGTCTCAAGAAGGCAGAAAACGTGGCTCTGGAGCCATCAAACGGAACTTGTGTTGCGCGATTGGGTTCCGTTTGTTCGGGACAAACTTTGACAGCAACAGAAGACCTCGGCATGTGCAGGTACGGGCTACTCCTTCGGGATGAATCTCTTCAGGGTAGTTTCTATCATCATAATTTCCTACGCTGACAATATCACTTTGTGCAGAGTTTTAGGTAGAGTTGTAATTATATCGAGACCAGAATTGTACATTCGGCGGCACGGAGTCCAATGAATCTTTCGCTCAGAGATTACCCTCATCCTGAGACATCTCTGCTGGAGCTGAGTAATAATTCATGTTCCGAACGAAGATGCGAGTTTGGCAGTAAAGGACTGGGACTGAATTTTCTGAACAAATTCATACAGAAAGGTGGAGACGGGATTCATAAACCCACCACTCGGACTTGTTATGTGCTCCGATCTCTCCTATTCTGGAAGATGGTCGACCCACATATGCATCCGGATTTCAGAAGTAAGAATTCTACCAGAAGGCCTTTAATACAAGTTATATCATGTTCAACGAAACATCAGAAATGGTATCACTCTCTATCGTCTATCGTAAACTCATCTAGAATCACCACAAAGAGAATACCGAAACAACTATCATGACCAGCATGATACCCATTGAAGGAGTCTGGAAGCTTCCCGCCGACATGCCCTCCTCAAAGCCCTTCTCTTCACCACCCAGGTACTCAGCACCCAGCTTAGTCAAATCTCCATGATCATCAAACAGCGACACGCTATCCCCTGTCCACTCATTCGCATCATCTTTCCTAAATGCACCAAACCACGCATACGCCTGCACAAAATCGCTGCCATCAAGATACGGAAGACTCTCATTCATCATAGCCAGCGTTGCTTCGTCGTCTTGTTGCGGTAGCGCCATTTCCGTGATCCAGAACCGTGCATCGGGCGCTGTCTCATTGTAAAACTCGCGCAAACTTCCAAGCCAGTTTTTAAGACCAGTTGCATCGCCGTACCAGTGCACAGCGACAAAATCAGTCGGACAGCCATCGTCGTCAATGTCATAGCATGATTCGTTAAAGTCGCGCAGCCATTCTAGACCTCGGGGTGAGCCTGTAACGCTGGGGTGACTTATTGACCACTTGCGCTTTGCTTTCCTCAAAGGGACAATGTGCTCGATGTAGGCACGGGCGGCATCTTTGGCAGATATTGCGCTTCCGCCAGTGCCGGTCTCCCCATCTGGCTCGTTGAAGGTAAGCAGATGAGTTGATGACTTGGGAAGGTTATTTAAGCGAGATTCAAGGCCAGAGTCTGTTGCATCGTCGAGGCCGTGAATTAATGGCACAAAAGGAAGCGCATCTCCAATTTGTCCATTTGGCCAAAGCGACCAGGTGTAATACCACGCGATCTCGGAATTGTTGGAGATTAAAAGATCGTTATCTGATTTATGGTCATCTCCATGAAAAGCAAGCCCGCGTTTTGACGAGAGGTCAATGCACGCAGCAAGCCTCCAGAGGCATAAAAATGGATAAAAAGTTGATTGGCGCATTTTTGGTATAGTAGAGTCTGGTATGTTGTGAAACCCTCTTCAATGGGGGGTATTTAATATGCGACTGACGACCGTAAATCAAGATTGAAACATATTCTTTAGACTTTAAGCCGCGTTTCAGAATGTCCAGGGTTGCCTTGGAATAGTTCCTTTTCTTTTGTACGTGTCCGTTATCTTTTGGCTGTGCAAAGTGGCAATCGTCTGAAGCCTGGTCAATGATGTCATTTGCTCGCCAAGTTGAACACTGCCTCAACACCAAGACTTGGCAGCGCCAAAGACTTTCGTTATCTTGATACGGCCACAATTGACTCACCGCTTGATGTCGCTCGGACCTTGAGCATTCTGGTGAGTTGAAAAGTTTCCTTTTGGAGAATTTCCTGATTTGGCGACGACATGTGGATTTCACATGGTGCACCTTCCGTGACTGCGAGTCGATAGGTACATATTCGAAGTCTATTTGAACCGCGATAAGGTACAAGGTCTGATAAACCACGGACGTAATTGCTGAGCATTGGGGAGCTTACTACTCTTTTTAACATTTGATATGAGTATACGAACCCACCGCGCATTGCCAGTCGAGCGCGCAAGGGAGCTAGGATAGTATACATTCAATCACCATAGTCCATCACAGACATCGACAGGACGCCTTGGACAGTGGGTGTGAAATCTCTAGCCTAGATTCAGTGCTTTTGAATGGATCGCTTTGATTCAATGAGTAAAATGGTGCCTTGTATGTCGCGCACATGACTCTATTGAGCGCGAGCCCTGACTTTCCTTTCGAGGAGTTTCGTAGAGCCTGATAGGGTTTGGCGCTGATTGTCAAGAAAGGCTTGACAGTCATCCGATAACTAAGATACCGGTAGAGAAGTTATCATTGGCTATGTAAAGCTTTACCTTCCATAAAGCAAGCGTGAGGACCGTTACGCCTTTGCGTTGCGAGTAATCTCAAATGAGAACTTAAATTTATGTCAAACCAAGTCCTCATTAATTCTGATAATATGTACTCATAATTATTAACATGTGAGAAAGAGTGGCATCCATAACGGTGCTGCGGATGGATCACTAGGAGCGTGGTCTCAAACTCATGATCCATTGATCCCTCAAACACAACAGCAAAAATTCCACATCAGTGATCTGGGTGGCCAGATGGCTATCTCGATCAAGAATCGGAAGGAAGGCACAGGTATTTCATTTGACCACTGTGCCAGTAACCAAGATTCGATGAAAACAATACAGCGATATTATCTGGCTATCTGAGCACTTTGAACACTGCCGAAAATTGGTCTCCTGAGGATGATGAAGGTCTGATATGACCGAGCTAGCGACTTTTCTATAGTCATCCTAGCCTATTTAATCGCCTAGGTGCGCCGGAGACTTCAAGTCGAACATAAAAGGTTAGTTCTCCGATTGAGGGCCGACTGTTAAGAGTGACCGACATATCGCCGCCACATGGTTGTGATCGACAAACAACGCGGGGTACTCGGTAAGAGCCGTGGTGCATGGAACCGCGAAGAAATTGTATGTTCCCTTAATCTTGCAGATGACTTACAGCTCTTGCGAGATTGATCGTTGGTAGGGATACGATACGTTCTTCCGGGTTCTAATAAAGAAGAGGACAATTTGGATCGTTGCCTTTATTATCAAATGAGACGGTTGGTATCACTTCGTGGAGTTCCTCTCTCTTTGTTCTTCGGTCACTCGCATTAAATGCTCCTTGACCATGGTTGATGCAGATCATACTGGGGTAGCGGAAACTCTCCGACAACCCCAGGTTCAAGCGGAGACTCCGCCAGATATTCAGGTCCGACGACCCCGAAACGGTCACAGCCGATGAATTAATGCGACACAGTCTTGGCATTTGTCCTTGATATGCATATATTCGGCCCGTAACGGATTAATGCAACACACTCTTACTCACTAGACTGAACCTTTGTTTGTCTGCACAAATAAATAAAGAAATATACTATCATGATACCTGCATGCCTTATTCAAGGACTGTGAGAAGCGCCGAGGTATTTAAAATTTCCCTTGTCATAATGTCTGACATGGATAGTGAAGCATTTTAGATCACGGGCCAGCAAGGTTTCTTGTTAGACTATAGGTGGAAGAACCTGGCTCTAAGACACGAATATGCCACTTAACGGCCGAGGGTGTTCATACTGGTCGAGACAGCTTCACCATTCAAAAAGAGTCGTATGATCTAGCAAGCAGTCCGGTATGAGAAAAAATGGCAAAGATCGTCATCACCAGCGACGACCTGTTCGTGAAGGAACAGGGGAAAAATGGGTATAAGAAGCCCTAATGACCTCGACAAGCACCATGATATCGACACCTTCAAACTGAGCCTTGCATTCGCAATCAACATCGGAAGACATTAAGATGCTCACATTTCAAGCTCTCCAACTTGCCTCCATGTGCACTCTTGTGTACGGACACGGCTACCTCAGTAAGCCAATGAGTCGAACTGGTCTCAATGCTGAGGTATATCCCTTCGTGTCTCTGTATAAGACAGATACTGATATCCTCTAGGCCGGTCCAGACACGTGCCCCGAGTGCACCATTCTGGAGCCCGTCACCGCTTGGCCAGACCTCGATGCCGCCAAAGTCGGCAGAAGTGGTCCATGTGGCTACAACGCTCGTGTCAGCGTTGACTACAACCAACCCGGTGCAAACTGGGGCAAAGAACCGATCGCTACCTACAAACCAGGCCAGGTCGTCGATGTCCAGTGGTGTGTCGATAACAACGGTGATCACGGAGGAATGTATGCCTACCGAATCTGTCAGGATCAAGATATCGTCGACAAGTTCCTCGATCCGGACTACATCCCAACCGAGGCTGAGAAGCAAGCTGCTGAGGACTGCTTCGAGGAAGGCCTTCTTCCCTGCACCGATGTCGACGGACAGGAATGCGGTTACAGTCCTGATTGCTCTGCTGATCAGCCATGTCATCGCAATGATTGGTTCACCTGCAAGTCATTCGAAGGAAACTCGGACGGTAAAGGCTGTCGCGGTGTTGACAATGCACCGATCAACTCATGCTACACGTCTATTGCTGGCGGTTACACCGTGTCTGGCAAGATCAAGATTCCAGACTATGTCTCGAACCATACCCTGTTGTCATTCAAGTGGAACTCGTTCCAGACTCCCCAGGTCTACTTGACTTGTGCTGATATCGCCATCTCTTCTTAATGTCGCAGTTAAATATCAACAGTAGGAATAAACCGACGCATGCACATGCACATTCAACAATCATTCAAGGAGGACGAGAGGAAGGAGGTGGTACACTGGCCACCATTTTCGGCTATGTATTTTCCTTTGTTCCTGAAACTCTAAACTCTAGGCTAGCACACGCCGATCAAGAAAATTCGCTCACCTCCAACCGTCCCAGAGTCCTTTTACATGATAGTGCATGCATTGCCCAGACTAGGATCCTCATCCCTATTGCCTCTTTCTCTCGGTTCCGTCTCCAAATCATCCCAGTAAACAAAATCCATGAACCCAGCACGGCCTTCGTTGAATACCTGAGCCATAATCTTCAAGCACTCCTCATTCTCCTCCGTGAGGGCGAGTATACTGAGGGTAACTCTCTTGTCCTTTTGCCAGGAGCCTGAACGCTCATACACTTCAACGTATACTGGATTTTTTGCTTCTTTCAAACGCTCCTCTATATCTCTGAAGTTGAGGAGCATCCCGCAGACGACGCCGAGATAGTTGAAACTTGAGATTGGCGTGGTACCAGCTACATCTGCCAGGATGTCAAATTTGGCCAGTTCGAGAAGATGGCGTCCAGAGAGGTCTTCTGATTTAGGGGTGGCGCGGACGTATATCCTTCTGGAGCATACCTGCTCAAGACTTCGTCGGGAACTTCGAATCCTGATCTCGCGATGGAAGCTAGCTTACTCGATGCCTGGATTATATCCTTGTCAGTCATTCCAACAGCTCTGGCCTTGCGAACGAGCGCATTATCCTCGAGCTTAGAACCAGAAATTCGCTTTGTTCGACTCAATCTCTCAAAAAACAGCATGCTGCCAAACTGGAGCTCTTCGTCAGGGATAGCCTCCAAGTTCCAACCTGCTCCTCGACAAGCAGTAAGCATCGAGTTTCTATGGAACATTTGGTTGATCTTGAGATCGAAATCCTGATGAATGTTGCTGGCAGATCGAGCTCTATCCCGCACCGCATGTCTTTGAGCCAGTGCCTGTCGGGACTCTGGTCGCCCAACCTTGGCGAGGAGAGCGTCACCAAAAGCTGACGTCGGCTTGTGTCCCTGCGCGAAGAATGTGTCTTTGAAGAGATCTTCAAGTGTTGCGAATAACCCAACCGGTCGGGAAAGGTAACCTTTCCGCACAACAGCATTATGAAGATGAACGAGAAGTATTGGTTCTGGGATACGTTCCCATAAGGACATGCCGAGCCTGTAAGCTATCTCTAGACCCTCTTCGAGGCCAACTCCGCAAAAGAACGGCGAGTACTCCTGGAGGCCATTTGGATT
Source organism: Fusarium beomiforme (assembly GCA_002980475.2). NCBI lineage: Eukaryota > Fungi > Ascomycota > Sordariomycetes > Hypocreales > Nectriaceae > Fusarium > Fusarium beomiforme. The sequence continues at coordinate 86,691 of PVQB02000193.1, forward strand.
GTGGTCTGAGAAGCGTGATGGTGGGATGGTTGTAAGTCCACTCATATACTTGTGTTCTCCAAGGAAGTCGACAAAGTCCATTTGAGCCATTTCGATAATCTCAAAAAAAGTTTGATGCTCAGTCATCTTTCCATCTTTCTCGAGAACTTGCCTGAGTACGTCAACAGTCTGGCAGTAACCAGCCAATACGCGCTTATTGTTTCGATCGAGAAAGAGGTCGACATCACGTCTGGCACGGCCTTTCTTCGCAGGCGCCTCAAGCACATGTCCATGCAGAGCACTCAAGGACCAGCCGCGAGAAACACAAAATGAGTCGACAATGCACTGCATCTGGAAGACGTGGTGAGGATAAATCATCTTGGTGATGTCGGTACCTGGCTTCTTCATAGCCATGTTGGTAATGTCGCCCGCGAATTCGTTGATGCCAAAAATGAGTCGATGGACGCCCCAAGGACCGTTTGCAGACCAGTCCACTTTCTCGTAGATATGCTTCTCTCCTTTCATTGTGTTTCTTTGAACCACGACTGAAGAGAACACGTTGACAAGATCGTAAAGCCATTTTATGGTGTAGCACCGGCGCCAATTGACTCGCTCCTCATTTGTTGCCCTTTGCAGGTCGAAATTTGGATCCCACTTGGCAATCTTTGCCTGCATGGCCTTTGTAGGTTTACCGCTACGGTTGGCCTGAAAGTCAAGGATGAAGTCTCTCAGGTTCTGATATGCGTGAATCAAAAATTGCTCCTTGATATCGACAGCCGTTTCCTTTCCACCGTGTCGTCTACCGCTTTGGTCCAACGCGTAAAAGCCTAGTGTGAAGTTTCCCTGAGCCTTATCCAAGTTACCACGGGTGATGGTTTTCATAATGGTTTCGTAAGTGTCATGACCGGGGAAGTCAACGAAAATTGCTGCGTTGGTGCGTTTAACCATGGAGATTGCCAAGTTGCTTACAGCCCCTGCAACAGCACTGTTGAGGCCTTCATATGCAACCTCCTTCCACAAACCTTGTATGTAAGCTCGAAGGTCTGCCCATTCCATCACTGTTGAGTAGACGGCGAGAAGGTAGTCTGTGACAAGACCAACCTCGCCACTATCTTCAATGATGCGAATGCTCTCAATGGGTATTTCGTCGATTGCGGTGTCTTTCGTGTCTTGTTTCTTGCCCTTCTTTGGCTTCTTGTATTTCTTGGTCTTTTTGCCTTTCTTTCCTTTTGGCTTGCGCGCGACCTTTCGTGCAGCATGCGTTTGGGAGAGGTCGTCATTCTCTTCATCGCTCGATTCTTCGTCGTTGTCCACTGTAAGCTTTTCGAATTTGTTGGCAAATAAAACCTGTTCAATGTCATCGTTATCGTCGCCTGTCTTCGGATGCGACGTTTGCCACTCGTCACCACCAAGAATTTTGAAGGCGCTGCGAAGGATGTTGATAAAATGCTGGTGACTTTCGTTGCTTCGTTTGAGTTCCTCGTCCGAATCAGGCCCCATAAGCTGCTGAAACGTACTGCTAACGAGAGATCTCGCTTGAATGATGGACCGAAAAAGTCGATAAATGACATTGGGGACAGGTTCTTTACGCTCCGAAATAAGCGTCGACATGGAAATCAGGCCGTTGACTGTGGTTTGGCCTGTTGTGTTGACGTCTAGGGCTGCTTGGGCCTCTCCATTGCTCGATCTCAAAAGTCGATTGGACACGTTGATCATCCAGTAGAGCAGATATTTGGTGTCTCTCTTGTAAGAGAGATAGAGGTTCTGCGATGTCATTGTCACGTACAAGACCGTCGCAGCTCTCACAGAGCGTCTCACAGGGTGTTGTAGCAGCGACTGACAATAGTGCGGGGACACGTAAACAGTTTCGGTATCGTTTCGAGCTTCAAGAACAGTGGCCTTGGTCACGTGCCAACGTGACACAATTAGGTCCTACTCACCACTCATTCACATTGTGAGTTTGTCAACGGAGATATGCCGAAATAAGGTTCAAATGTAATCATAGAAGGGAATAACCGTGTAGCCATATGAGACACGGGGTGAAGCTGTAGAAGATCGTGTCAGCTAGCACGCAGCTAAATGCAGCCGCATAAGAAGAGCATAAAATAAGCGAGATACCCGCACGAAGTCTTCGAGTCACAAATAGCTAACAGACTGATGTGCGTTTATCTCCCAATCTTCTCAGATTCAACGGCAGTAGTACCATCTGATATGAGCTCCAACGACCGTTTGGGCACTCATACCCGCACAGCCGGCTGTGCGTTTAGAGTCACGTGAATTCGCACAGCCGGCTGTGCGGATAAGGCCACGTAAGCTGCTTTAAGGAAATCTGCACATCCGGCACAGGATCAATTCAATTCATCTTCCTTCAGTATTTACATTACCAATAAAGCGGTTCTTAACTTC